>LNAC01000191.1:2427756-2480381 GCA_002007465.1 Ailurus styani
GGGGGGGGGGGGGGTGTTGACAAGGGTCTCGGAATTAGAAATCCTCTTTGAAAACAAAACGAACAACGGAACAGGGAGTGGAGAGATTAGCAAAAATGGATCTGAACGGAAGTGCCACCCTCTCCCTTGTCAGGCGACAAAGCAGCCGTCAGCTGAAATATCTGGGCCACCAAGTGAACTCCCACATGGTGCAGCCAAGCCCACGATCCCCTGACACCTACATGGTCAAATGCAGGTCTCTGCTTCTGAGATCAACACATGAACACTTCTTCCCCGGAGGGGGGAACCGGAAAGTCAATGGTGTAGCCCTTGGAGCAGGGGGTGCCAAGTCCAGTCTATCTATACACGAGATGGGAGAGCTGGGTGGACTTGTAATTCAGCTGGTTGTTGGGCATGAACTTGTGCAGCTCATTCTTTTTGCAGCAGGGGTCATAATGGTAGGCGCTGAGACAGCAGTCGCAGGAGACTTTCGAACACTGGGTGCAGGTGTTGGTGGCACCCGGGCGGTTGCAGAAGCCACAGCGGGAGGTGGCCGTGGTGGGGGGCTTGGGTTTCGGGTGGAGGTGCGGCAGCCGCTCCAGGCCCTGAGTCTGGCCGGTGTACTTCTCCCGCAGAGACGCCCCGTGGGCCAGGCTGTCGTGGGTGGAGGCCTTGCCGGGGAAGGCGCCTGGCTTGGAGGCTGGGGGACAGGCGAGCAGGCTGTCGCAGCGCTGGCAGAGGGAGGAGCTGCAGGACAGCCCGCAGTTTTGGCACTTGGACAGGGAGGACTCTTTGGCGGGGGGCGAGCGCTTGTGGTAGAGGGGGTGGGCGTCGTTTCGGACCAGCCACACGTCCGGCCGCAGGGCGTCCTGCCTCCGGTACGTGGCCCTGGGCTCCGAGTCTGTGTACAGATCCACGTCGTCCTGAGCGGAGAAGTATGTGCCACGCAGCAGGCCAAGGCCATTGTTGGGGGAGGGGGACGGCAGGCCATCCGGGCTCCCGTGGGGGGAGCTGGACACGGTCAGGAGCGAAGCGGACGGGCGGATGATCTCATCCTTGAGCTCGTCCCCCACATCTGGCGCCATGGGCTCCTTCCGCAGGCTCAGCGAGGCCTTCAGGGGTGGCTTCCGGCTCTCCCAGTAGCTGTCGTAGGCGTCGACTGACCGCGAGGGCTTGGTCACCCGCGGCTTGTAGTAGTCCTTGGCCGCCCGCTCGCTGGCTGACTTCTGGAGCGCCACGCGGGCCATGGAGGCCGTCAGGTGCTCGCGGCCTTCAGCCCGGCGCCGCAGGGCCTCCGAGCAGCCCCGCACATCCTCCGTGCTGCTCTTGCGCTCGTTCACCACATCCAGCTCGGAGTAGCCCTTGTCCTTGACTTGTGAGTGGATTTCCAGCATCTGCTCACACTCCACCTTGGCCAGGAAGAGCTCAAAGGAAACCATCTTCACCTGGAGGGTCTCCACGAGCTCTTTGAGTTTGTACGCAGTCCCTAACTCGGGCACGTAGCCCATGTAATGCAGGATGGCTCGGATGTCCTCTTCCAGTAACGACGACTTGACGTAATAAACGAAGGGGCCGGTGTAGGTCTAAGGAGAAGGGGACAGAAAAAGAGAGGCGCGGTTTGCTGGGACGCACACGGAGCCGGCTCCAGAGCCCGGCGCGCCCGGGCCGGAGCAGGAGCGCAGGGAGCAGAGCGAGGAAGGCCCGGCGGCCGGTCACCACGGCAGGCAGAGGCCGGCTCAGCACGTGGCGTGCAGGGAACCGCAGGGCGCTCCTGCCTCCAGCCGAGGGGCGAAGCCTCCGGCTTCCCATATGGGGCTCCGCGGCTCTGCTCCAGACGAGGAGGAAAGAGGGCAAACGCGCATGAAGAGAAGGGATGAGAGTAGAGGCAGAACGCCCAGTCAGCGAGACTATTCCTTTCGGGCATCTCTGCGAAGTTCTGAAGAATAGTCTGGCTTTATGGAAACTCTCCTGAGCCATCACTGCCTTCGGAAGGATTCAGAGTTCTCTTGCTCCCTTAAACCCACCCTCCACCCTCCTGTCTGTTACCACTCAGCCCAAACCGGCTCTCAGGGTCCCCCAACATCCGCCGCAACCTCCTAACTGTTCTCGCCGCCCCCCTCGTCTACTTCCTATCCAACAGCCAGAAGGATGCTTTGCAAATGGAAACCTGATCCCGGCCTGCCTTGCTTCCCAGCCTACTTGGGGTCAGTTCAAGCCCTTTGCCCTGGGCTTCAAGGCCCTGCATCACCACGGTGCTGCCTCCCTTTCCAACCTCACAGCTTCCCGTGGGAGCTGCCAGGGGCAGGGACCAGTAAAGAGATGACACTGGTCAGACAGCAAGGTAGGGAGCCCCGGGGGGGTACTTCTAGTTGTTACGTCAAAGGCAGTGGGGAAGACAGGAGGGTCTGCAGGCAGAGGAGGCATGTAGTTGGCACACGTAGGGCTGGGAGGGGAAGAAAGGAGACCAGCGTGGACGGCCCTTCCCTAGACCTTACCTTGATGCTTCTGAATTCCTTCTTCCACGGGTAGAGGAAGAGGTTGACGCCCACCGTTTCCAGCACGCTGAAGGCGCAGTGCAAAGCCCGCAGGCTGGAAGAGCTGAGCGAGCGCAGGGAGCTCTCCACCACCTCATAGAACTGGATCAGCCGGAATCGATAAAAGGGATCCACCTTATGCAGGCTGAGCAGGGTCGAGGCTGCCACCCGGAGGTACTCATCATTGCCAGGCCGCTGCTTGCTGGGGGTGGTGTCCACTCTGCCCTCATGGAACTGCACGTACTTCCGAAATAAGTCATCCTTATATTTTGTATCCATTGAACTGGGCTTCCCCATCTGATCCAGGGACAGGGGTAGGGCTACCTTATCTCCTCCATGGTTTCTGGGTTCGAGGCAGGGACATCGCTAAAAGCACTGACATGTTGCCCACCTGCGCTAGGGGCGTGCTCTGGAAGGGGAAGAACAAGAAGCACGTCATTCCACGAAATGATCCGCATACTAGCGCGTGGCTGCTGAGACAGAACAAGAAACAGAACTGGCCTGAGCTACACTGGCCATCACCAGCCCTACGCCCCTTTCTGCTCATTCACTCACCACATGTACTGAACATGGACTATGTGCAAAGTTGTCGTGGAAACAAGACAAACAGGTCCCTGACTTTGCTGAACTCACGAATGAAGAATATGATTAGGAGCACCCAACCTGATTTTGCGGGGAAGGAGGAGGAGTTTTAAAAAGTCCCCCCACCGCCAGCCCGGGCAGCGGTGGTTAGACTTGAAGAATGAGGAGTTTGCGGGGAAGGAGGAGGAGTTTTAAAAAGTCCCCCCACCGCCAGCCCGGGCAGCGGTGGTTAGACTTGAAGAATGAGGAGTTTGCCAAGCAGAGAGGTGGGCGGAGAACGTAACAGCCGTGTAACAGCAGCGGTGTGCCAGGGAGCAAGGCCCCAAGCTAACACTATCGGCGCTTACTGCGAGCCAGGGACTTCCGCACACTACCGCATTTCGTCTTCTTAAACAACCCTAAGAGGTAGGATCCCCATTTTACAGATGTAAAAACTAAGACAAGGAAATGTAAAGAAAGCGCCCGAAGTTACCGAACCATGAAGAGGCAGAGCTGAGAGCCAGGGCAGCCTGGCTCCAAAGTCTATGCCCTTACGCACCACGCCTTGCTTTCCTGAGGCAGGAAGGAGCTTGGCCTCCGAACAGAAAGGCCAGTGCGGCTGAAGCAGCGAGGGGAGGGGAAGGGTGTGCCCAGAGATGAGGCTGCAGGCACCATCAGGACAGGATCCGGTGCCTCACTGGCACATTTTATTCAAAGACGCACGTGAAACGTCTAAAGAGCAAAAAAGCCAGGGGCAGAGGGCTGTCGTCACACCACGCTGGCTGCTGATCCCTGGGGAGAGTCCTACCTGCCTTTGACAGCCTGCATTCCCCTACACCTCTACAGAAGTTCTCAGTCCCACCAGGAGAGGACAGAACATTCTGAGCTGGGGGACACCAAGTTTACACACTCTTGCTGTCCGCTTGGCCACTGGTTAGTAGGACGTGCACAGAGCAACAGGGTTGGTGCCACAAGACCAGGAGCAAACCTGGATTCACGGAGGGTGCTGCCAGGGCGGGCACACAGCACTGCCGTCACCAACAGACCCCAAAGCCAGGCTGCCTGGGTGTGACTCTTGGGTCTGCTTCTCTAGGCTACTTGGGTAAATTACTCCGCCTCTGTGGGCCTCAGTTTTCTCCTCTGAAAAGGGGGTACCTACAGTACCTAAAATAATAGTACCTACAGTCCAAAACTGGTAGAAGGACTATGTGCCACGCGTATATAAAGCTCTTCACAGAAGACTGGCTCGATACAAGCCCTTAACACCCACGAGCACCTACTGCTGCTCTCTGAAGGCGCCGTGCCCCTGCCCCCCGCGCATTCTCAAGGCGCTATGATCAGAGTGGGCAAAGATGTCCGCCTGGAAGGCGGTGGGCATTTCCAGCCTCGCCCATTCGGACCACAAGCTCCACGGGCACAGGGATCCTGACTAAATTCCTCGTCAAGGTAACCCCAGCACAGAGCCAGCGTATGTGCTTCATAAGCACCTGTCCATGTGAAGGAGCCTCTCTCCGGCTGTGCAGACAGCGAGGGACTGAGAAGGAAGCTGAGGGGACGGGACAGCCCTGTGCAGGACTTCGGCAGATCTGACCTCAGCTCAGGAAGTGCTAATGGCCTACAAACCCGGCAGCAATCATGAGGTCAATAAAATCATCCGCATCTCGACCCACTCACCTGGCTGCTCCTTCGGGAAGCACCTGACATGAGGGTGAGATGTGCGGGAGAAGCGGGGAGAGAGGCCACCTTCTCCCACCCACTGCCCTTCCAAGGGAGCCCAAGTCTTCAGGCACAAATACACTTAAGGAGCGCAGGAGGCAAACATAAATCCATTAGGGTAAAATTCTACTTCCTGACCCAGGTCAAAGGCTTCACATGGCCTACTCCTGCTCCCCTCTCATAGCCGTCTTCCCTTTCCCTCTAAGTTCCACCCACAGGACCTTTCTGTCTGTTCCTCAAACACACCAAGCTCATGCCTGTCTCAGGACCTTTGCACATGTTGTTCCTTTTGCATGTTCTCCCTCTGATCCTTCCCATAGCTGGCTTACTGGCGTTATTCAGGCCTTAGCTCAAATGTCACCCTGCAGAGGCCTCGCTGGCAATCCCAGCACAGTGACTCCCCACTTCCCAGTCCCTCGTTATCCCATTATCCTGGGATAATCACCATCTGAAATTACCAACTTTATTTATTCCTTTACTAACTTCCTCTTTGTAACCCACATTACCCAGTAAGCTCCACAAAGGCAAGGACCACATCTGTTTTGTTCACCATGGTGCCTAACACACAGTCTGCCACACAGTAGGCGTTTGATGAAACAGGCGAAATGGATGATGCATTCATGATGCCACTCCTTCGGTTTCTCATTAAGCTCTCCCAAGAATCCTGAGAGATCAGCTAGAGAGAGAAGGAACAGAGGCTCCATGACATGCTGTAAGTAGCCAGGGTTAGTGAACCCAAGATTCCAAGCCTGACCTTCTGTGGCACCTGTGCTCCTGCCCATACCCCATGATTCCTGAGTTCAACAAGTATTTACGCAGCACCTATCCTGTGCCAGGCCCTAGGATGGGTGCAGTGGGGGACTATGGGGTGGGTAGGGGGCAGCAGTTGGGAAGCCACAGCTCTGTCCTCAATTCTAATTGAAAGAGCTTATTATCAAAGAATGTATTGCAACCCAAGACATCACTGTCCTTGCTATTAAAAACCCGTATGTGTTTACCATTTTTTTATTCATCTAAGAGAAACTTCCATCCTGCCACTGGTCCCAGAGACTATTTTTTGGTTCATCTGAGAAGAATCTAAACAGAGGGACATCAAGCCTCCTAAATACTGCTGTGGTTTTTCTGCAGGGAAGTCAGCTTTGAGCCGATAGAGGCAGGTTTGTTGTTCGTTTTTTTTTTTTTTTTAACAAAGTCAGCCACCCTCAAGCTCAGTGTCTGCTGCTCTGTAATCACACCACAGTCCACACCCTTGTTTGTTGCTGGCACACACTAAACAAGGAAAAGGTATCCAAATAGCCCAACTGGTGTTCCAAATCCTAAAGTCAAGGGTAGGAAACCAATCTATGATGAATCTTGAACCAACATAGGTAGGTGAGGAAAAAAGTGAAAGGAAATGAATGCTAAGAGATAATTAAGGAAAGAGAGGGGAATGAATAATCACTGAGGTCCTACTACAAGTTTAAGCACAGGGCCTTCCGATTTAACTACATCATCCCATTTAATCCTCATGACAACGTTAGAAGGAAACCAAGGTTCGGCCATGAAACCACCTGCCCAGTGGAGCTTCCAAGAGTCAGAGCTGGAATTTGAATTTGGTAGGCCCTGAGGCCTGGGTTTTTTCCCCTATCTCACTCATTTATTGCTACACTCTCCCATTCAGGGAGAGAGTCAAACGTGCAGGCCTTCCCCTAAGGGCTTGATGAAAATCAATGAAACCCACAGGACAGCCCCAAGGTTAGAGAGGAAAGTGAGGCTCAGCGAGGCCAAATCATTTGTCCTGAGTTACAGGGAAGGAAGAAGTGGATCTGAGGTCCCAACCTAAGTCGGATGCCAAATCCTTGACTCAAGCTCTGAGCTAGGCTGCTTCTAGGCAAAACTGTCCTGTAGCACCCGCTGGACAGCTCTACTTGGAAGGGCTAGGCTAAGTCAGAACACCCTACGGCAGGGCAAGCAGAGTTGAGTTCTAAAAATTCCTATAGTAGCAAAATTCACATCTTCCCACACAGAACGGGGCTGGAAGAACCACAAATCTCTTTATGATGTAAGCTCAAGGGCCAAGGGAAGAGGCTGGCCAGAGACCGGCCAGTGGTGAGGCAGCTGACATCATCCCTCCTGAATACATTTTCTGAGAAAACAGGCTGCATTGTGGCTGGTCATAGCTGGTGTCTTTTCTGAGCACAGAGCCAGCAATTTATTCCCAGCACTCTGCAAGAACAACAAAAAACACGCTCTCTGCAAAAACAGTGGTTACAGGAGACTAGACAGCGCAATGACAGAAGCCGTTAATTTCCCCAAGCAACCCAAGGATTGGAACACCATGACGTGCCAGTCTGGTGGGGGGAAAAATGGCACTGTGAACATCCCTAACAGCGTCAGACGGGTGCCCAAAGCCAACAGGCCTGGTCAGCACTTCCTGCACCCACAATCTGGACTCCCTTTGAAAAACAAGTCGATGAAGAGAGATTATTACATATACAGTTAGGGAGGTGGTGGCTTTTAAAGAATTATTATCTTTTTTAAGCATCTCAAAGGAAAGCTGTATCTGTTTAAAACCCCACCGAAAGGAACTGAAATGATTTGGGGGTAGCAAAGCATTAGCCTGGCTTTACCTCAGCTGGCCCATTCAAGCAGAAACGCTCCCCAAGCAGCATTTGAAGGCGCCCCCTCCCTGCACAGGCAAAAGCTATTTTGGTCCCAGCACTGCCCCAGTCCACAGGTTTACGGATCTCTAGTCTAGCTTCGGGCAGCTCAGAGTTCCCTCAGCCTCCAAAGAGCAGCAAGAGGAGAGCAAGCAGTTCAACCCCCTCCACCTCCGTACCCGCCACTCCGCTGCCCTCATTCCAAATCCGAGGCTCCTGAGACACATCCACGGCACCTCGCACTGGTTGTGAAACACCAGAGGGTCCCCAGACCCCAATCAGATTCCAGAGAAATTCAGAGAGAGGCCTTGCAAACCTCTGAATATTACCTCAGTGGCGCTGAAAACGAGCTTCCTTACTGGCAGCTGCCTCTCAAGGAAGCGGTCTCCCCTCCCCGCCGGGACAGAAGCTGGCGGCTGCTATTCCCAACCTGGTCATTCCTACGGCCTCTGAGGGCCATACCAGTCGTGAAAAACACCCCAGTCCCAAACTCTGGTCCTTTCCGGTTGTATGAATGAATTAACAGCGGCTATCATTTATTGGACGCTTGCTGTATGCCAGAGACCGTGCTTCACAAGCATCATCTCATTTCACTCTCACCACGGCCCTAGCAGGCACGTTCACTTCCATTTAACTAATTAGGCAAATGAGGCTCAGAAGATGAAATGACTTGTCCAAGGTCACACAGAGTACAAACCCAGGTCTGCTGCCGGAGACCGGCCTGGGGACCACTGCGCGGTAACTGCCCCACGGTGGAGTCGGGGTGGCCTCCCGCTTGGTTAGTCGCCGAAGAGGGGGTGTTCCTCCTGAGCTGCCCTGAGCCACCCATGGCCGGTCCCAGGAGTCTGCGAGGCAGACCTCGGGGGAGTGAGGATCCTGAGGACAAGCTGGGCCCTCGGGATGCCGAAAAGGCGGGGCCGCCCGTCGCGCCCGCCGGCTGCGAGGGGACCCCGCTCCCGGGTCGGCCAAGCCCCGCCGAGTCGGGCGCCCCCTCTGCCCTGGGAAGCGCCGGACGCCGTTTCCGCCCGCGGCCGCCCCGCACTCACCCCGGCACTGCCGCCGAGGACGCCCCGGCCGAAGAAATCCAGAGGGAGCCGCGGCCACCGCCGGAGCCGGGCCCACCCGGGCTCTCGTCGCTCCGGCCGGCTGCAGGGGACCGAGGCCAGTACCCCGGGACAAGCGGCGACCCGGAAACACTCGGCCAGGAAGTGACGTCCTTCGGAGGCGGGTCCAAAGGGAGGCCGGGCCGCAGCTGCGCGTTGGGCCGGGGAGAGGCCGGCGGTCGTGGGCGGCGGTGGAAGAAGCGGGAGGCTGGAGGAGGAGCAGAGGAGTCGCGGAATCCGGCTCTGGGGCTTGGAGGGCCGCCGCCGCGACTGGGGTAGACCCGGAAACAAACGGGCCGGATGTGACGCGCGCCAGCCCAGGAGGGTGGCTGGCCCGGTTGTCATGGGAACCGGTCTGGAGCCGGGCGGCGGAGGCTGGGACTGTGAGCCCAGACTGAGCGAACCCCGGCCTCCGCCCCCCGGACTTGTCCCTTGTCCAGGGGATCCGCGAGCGGCGCTCCCAGCTGCGCCTGAGCAGGAGCTAAGGTTTGGAGCCTTCACCCCATTTTACAAACGCAGATGGCGAGGCTTAAAGAGAGAAAATAAGATCCCCAGCATCGTGCGCGATGAAATCTAGCCTGGAGAGGACTGTTGATGTTACTGGCCTTCTTTAAGAACGGGGCTCCCAGCTTTACCTTTGCCACTTACTAGCTGTGTGACCTTGGGCAAGTTACCTAACCTCTCTGAGCCTCAGCTTTTTCACTTGTAAAATGAATAATACCGCCTGCTGGGATCCATGTGCGAATTAAGCGAGTTAATACATAGAAAATACTTATTACAATAATTAGCATATAGAAAAGCTCTAAGTATGTTTTGTTTTTAAAACCTGGTTAAGGATCAAAGAAAACGACCTCTCTCTGCCCTCAACTTCCCTAAATGGAAGCCGGCGTTGAGAAGTCCAAGCCAAAATGTTACCTCCTTGCTTTGTAACTTTTCACCAGACATCTGGAGGTATCTGCATGGTCTACACTGGCATCAGTCATGGCGGCTTGTCACTTCACTTCATGGTTTTGTCTCTACTCCCACCAAACCTGAGCTCACCGAGGACTCAGCTTTTGTGGTTCACCACACACTGAATCCTTACTGATTGCTAAGTGCCTAACACACCCAAGACTTTGCCCAACATATTTGCGATTGGATCGTCATTCTCTCTCTATTTCTAACTTACCCTAGTCATTTATTGAAGACTCAGAGTGGGGTGCCTGGGTGGCTCAGTCAGTTAAGCACAGGACTCTTGATTTCACCTTGGGTCCTGATCTGAGAGTCGTGAGGTGGAGCCCTGCATGGGGCTCTGTGCTCAACCCGGAGTCTGTTTGGGATTCTCTCTCTTCCTCTCCCTCTGCCTGGCTCTTGCTCTCTCTCACTCTAAACAAGATCTTTAATTAGGGCGCCTGGGTGGCTCAGTGGGTTAAAGCCTCTGCTTTCGGCTCAGGTCAAGATCTCAGCGTCCTGGGATCGAGGTCCTGGGATCGAGGACCGCATCGGGCTCTCTGCTCAGCAGGGAGCCTGCTTCCTCCTCTCCCTGTCTCTCTGTCTGCCTCTCTGCCTACCTGTAATCTCTCTCTGTCAAATAAATAAATAAAAAATCTTTAAAAAAAAAAAGATCTTTAATTATAAAAAAAAAAAAAGACTCAGAGCCCACTCCATGCCATGTTCTCTTCCTCCCAACATCCTCTTCTACCCTTCTGGCCTCTGTGCCTCTATATGCTGTTCCCTCAGTGTAAATGTTCTTCCTCTCACCTCTTCCTTTCTATCTATATTATATATAGACAGATGTCTATATGAATATATATTATATATGAATATAATCTATTGAATGAATATATACTAATGAATATATATTATATATATTCATTCATTCATTTTAAGCCTGACATCCCCCCCCAAGACCTGGAACTCTACTCATTTGTCTCATCTGTGTTTCCCCTGAGCTCTGCACGTGTCTGATCAGGATGTGCCCAACAGATGCTCCTTGATTGCACTATTCTCTCTCTCAGCCTTATTGTCTCCAGCTACAGCCAGCAGATCTTGTCTCAGAGGAGTCAGTGATATAATACACAGGGAAGCATTTGGAGAACCAGCAACATGCTATTCAAACAGCAGTGATGACTGTATCCGTTGCTCTCTGAGCATCACTCAATGTCTTTGTGTATTTCATCCTTTATCACCTCAGGTTTAAGCTCCTCTCTTAATCATCTGCAAGTTGATGGTGCTTATAGGAATTTCAGCTGATAAAAACTGTCCCACAGAACTTGATGCCTTTGCTACAGCTCAATACTGTCCTTTGGAAACTGTTACAAGACTCCATGAGACTACTAAGAAGCCCCTTACAGATCTGTGGTTCTGTGACAGCCAAAAGGGAAATAGATTTTTAAGGAGGCTTTACTAGTAGGAAATCCTGGTCATTGAGATGCAGTGATGTTTTATATCAGAGAGGGCCCCAAGTCTCCGTAGAGAGCTGTGTTTCTCATCTTTTAGACAGGGTTGAAGGCCTGAGATTTCTCTGCTTAAGGATGTGGAATTATAGAAGCATCCTTTTCAGGTTTCATTACATAATGATTAGCAGATTATATAACAGTCACATGACAGTGATTAGACACCTCTACTTCCCAAGAGCCAACAACACAAAAAATCTACCTACTTCTTTCTATTTTTTACTTTTTATCATGAAAATAATGCATGAATTCCAATGATACAAATGTGTTTAGAACAAAAAATGAAAAAGAAAAGTAACCCTAGGACCCAACAGTTTGATTTCTTGGAATCTACCAGATAAACAAGCATAACTACACAGACCTGTTGCATCCTTGTTTGTAATGCAAAAGCGAAAACCAAAAACATTCTAAATGTCCAACAATAGGGAAATGAAGTATCCATACTCATGACTACTACGTATCACGTAAAAAAGATGATATAAACCTACTCAACTCTCTAAGACATATTGTGGGATGAAAAAAGAAAGACACGCCCTGAAATGGAAAACAAAACATCACCCAATACTATATATTTTCTAAAGGTATGTGTATATGTATAAAATCAACAGGGGACAATAGTGCAAATGTGCATCCTTTGTTTTTTAAATCATCCCATAAATACATATGATACGATTTTTTTTTGTTGTTAAAGATTGTATTTATTTATTTGTCAGAGAGAGAGAGAGAGAGAGCACAAGCAGGCAGAGTAGCAGGCAGAGGCAGAGGAAGAAGCAGGCTCCCTGCCGAGCAAGGAGCCCGATGCAGGATTGGACCCCAGGACCTTGGGATCATTTTTAAAATTTTTTTTAAAGATTTTATTTATTTATTTGACACACAGAGAGATTAGATTACAAGTAGGCAGAGAGGCAGGCAGAGAGAGAGAGGAGGAAGCAGACTCCCCGCTGAGCAGAGAGCCCGATGCGGGCCTCGATCCTAGGACCCTGAGATCAGGACCTGAGCCGAAGGCAGAGCCTTTAACTCACTGAGCCACCCAGGTGCCCAGGACCTTGGGATCATGACCTGAGCCGAAAGTAGCTGCTGAACCAACTGAGCCACCCAGGCGTCCCTATGATATGATTTTAATATCTAACCCCCAACAGTCAACAAGCTCTGTGAGGACATAACTATATCTGTTTTGCTCACAATTATATAAGCCCTATCTGCCACATAAACACTACCCCACTTGAAGTAGGAGGTTCAAAAGTATTTGTTTCTGATGGAAGTTGTCGTTGAATGCCAGGTTCGATGTTAATATTTAAGGGACATAATATGGGCAAGATGAACGCAGCCCCTGCCCTCAAGGAGTATATAGTCTCCTTACCAGAAAGAGAATATTCAAAAGAATAGATGAACTAAAAATCTATAATTCAGGATAGAATGTGGTAAATGTTAGGAGGGTATAGAGCTTATAGAATGGAGAAATGACCACCAATAGGGCAAAGTGGGGGTAGCTTCGAGGAGGAGGTGGCATTTGAGCTGGGCTTTGAGTGAGTTGGACATATTAGGATGTCCAGGTTTCCTTGGAGCTGGAGGGAAGAAAGAAATTAAAAGCAAGGACCAGAAATTAAAACTCCACTGCCTACAAGCATATAAGGCAGGCATAACTAGGTATCGGAGTACTACACTCTCATATAGTACCAGATATTAGCAGTAATGTTATCTAACGTAGTACCTGGCTCACAGTTGGCATTCAATACATGCTTTAGTGAGGACACTAATGTTATTGATCCTCTACTATGCTCCAGCTGATTATTGCCAATTTCCCTGCTCATCGTGATCAGATATTCAGATTTCTAAAGAGGAGGGAAGTCCAGATTTTTAAGTGAAATTCCTCAGTTATAAATACCATGTGTAAATACACTTCCTAGTTCTGTCTGCTGAGAGAGCCTACAAAAAATGACACCCTTCCAACAATAAGCACTTAGCACCCAGATCTTGCTTTCTAAATACCATTCTCCACTAAAAAAAAAAGGGGGGGCTTCTTGGAGAAATGACTGAATTTCAGGGTTGGGGCAGGGAAATTACAACATGAGCCTGGACCATCTTACTGAGTCGGAAAGTAAGGATATGCCAAAAGAATGATGCAACATAGGGGCACCTGGGTGGCTCAGTGGGTTAAGCCTCTGCCTTTGGCTCAGGTCATGATCTCAGGGTCCTGGGATCGAGCCCTGCATCGAGCCCTGCATCGGGCTCTCTGCTTGGCGGGCAGTCTGCTTCTCCCTCTCCCTCTGCCTGCCTCTCTGCCTACTTGTGATCTCTCTCTCCCTCTCTCTGTCAAATAAATAAAGTCTTTTTTTAAAAAGAGAGAGAGAAAAAGAAAAAAAAGAATGACGTGACATATCAAAAGGACACAAAAGCCAGATTGGAGGGGTTCCTATTGTCCAAATCTAGGACAATTTGTACATCAAAATAAGTAATGATAGTAATGAATTATAATCCTTAGTAGGGGAAGAAACCATGATCCCATACTGATACTAAACATAACAGCATGAAATACTGTGTTTGCCGGAGGAACATGCCTAAGGGCTATATGTGGCCCCAGGTGCATGGATGAGAAGTAACAGGTAGTTCATCTGGTTAGAGAGATGAATGCACAAGGTGAGCTGAGAATGGGGTGACGGGAGATCAGCCCAGTCTCTGAGGACCTTGAAAGTCAGGCCAAGAGCCTGGATTTGACCCTGTGAGCATCTAGGAACCAGTGAAGGTCTGTGAGCAGGATCGATGGTGATTATAGCCCTTGCTCTCCAGGCCAGGTGTCTGGTTCTTGGTGGGTAAGGGTATGGTACATAAGAAATCAGCATGTAAGTCCCCAAGGAACACAGCACATTGGGACAGAAATGATTCTGCAGCCAGTACACCTGGGTTCAATCCCTGGTACTACATTTCGTGTCCCCATGAGTCAGATAAGCCACCCAATCTCTCTTAGCCCCTCTACAAGGCTGGACTCTGGAACCAGAAGGACTGGATTTGACTTTGCTACTTCCTGTGTTTGACTTTGGACAAGATGACCTAAGTTCTCTGTGCCTCAGTTTCTTCACCTTTGAAATGAGAAACATAACAACAGTACGTACTTCCATACAGGTTATGAGATAGTCCATGTAAGCACTTGACATAGTAAGTTCTCATTAAGCATTATCTATTATCAAGTCCTTTTTATGAAGTGGGACAATGCATGGGAAGAACTTCACCCTGGGAAGTTCCAGTGTCTGGAAGGCAGCAAGCTTGCAACTAGTTATCCACGATTAAGGTCATTGCTATGCAGCATGAATTTGCTGGAGGCTAAGAATTCCACCTGTTTCTCAAAGCTCAAAATTAAAAAAAAAAAAAAGGCTCAAAATTCATTCTGGTCTCCACTGGTGGAGGCAGACCTGGGAGAATTCCATAACCCCAAAGAAAGCATGTCTAGAAATGAAAGCTAGCATGTCTGGATTCTTCATAATTGGTTAGAAAGGCTTTTTTCCCTCTTTTCCTTTAAATATAAACCCCACTTGCCAATCGCTTCAAAGTCTTTGTGTCTGCCACGGGAGCCACCCACAAATCCAAAGGTAACTCAGCGGACTTGAGGCTGTTTATTGGGAGATCCTTTTCGCCCCAACCAGCTCCAAGGGAGACGTAGCTCATGGGGTTGGATGTGGAAGACTCAGCCAGCACTTCATGTGGGTGATTCTAAATTGCTCCTGAGAGCAATAACCCAGACTTTATGAGCTCCTGGTATTTACTATTCCAGTTCCTTAAGGTACTGGGTGTCAAAGGACTGTTTGCTAGAATCAACCATCTTGTCCTTCCCTTGAACGGGCCAGGGAAAACCACAAACATGTTGTCTTTGTTCCATAGCTACAATATCCCAAGGCAGGAAGGGAAAGTAGACTGAAGCCAAAAGGCCTGAGTTGAGATCCCAGCTCTGCCACTTTCCAGCTGTGTGACTTTGGACAAGCTATCCAACCTCTTTGGGCCTCGGTTTCCTTATCAGTGAAATGGGACTCACAAACAAAGATTTAAAAGTGTGGCCTACTATACCTTCAAAATATTAAGGTCTTGAAAGAAAAAGGGAGATTGGGGTGCTTGGCTGGCTGAGTCAGTAGAGCATATGACTCTTGATCTTGGGGTCATGAGTTCAACTCCCACGTTGGGTATAACGCTTACTTAAAAAATAAAAAGATAAAACAAGACTGATGAACTATTCCAGATTAACAGAGTTTAAAGAACCTTGACAATCAAATGTAATGTGCTATCCCAGATGGAATCTTGAACTGGGGTGAGGGTACGCTTAAAAAAAGAAAACACCACTTATTTTTCTTTAAGTAAAGATTATTGAGACAATGGGTAAAATATGAAGAAGGTCTACAGATCAGATAATAGTGTTGTATCAATGTTACCTTCCTTTTGATATTTGTACTATGGTTTTGTAAGATAATGTCTTTATCCTTAGGAAATACACTCTGATAGAAGTATAAGGACATCATGTCTACAACTTATTCTTATTGAAGGGGTCTCTGGGAGTTCTTTATTTTTGCAACTTTGCTGTAAGCCTAAAATTATTTCAAAATAAAAATTTACAAAAAGAATGAACTAAATAGAAAATAATACTTTTTCTGATTTCTTTTTTTTTTTTTTGAGATTTTATTTATTTGAGAGAGAGCAAGAGTCAGAGAGAGAGAGAGCACAAGCAGGGGGAGTGGGGGAGGCAAGAACGGGCTGCCCGCGGAGCAGGGAGCCCCATGCGGATGCAGAACTCTATCCCAGGACCCGGGATTGGGACCTGAGCTGAAGCCGGATGCTTAACTGACTAAGCCACTCAAGTGCCTTTTTCTGATTTCTTAATGAAATAAAAACTTGATTGTGCTAACAACAAAGATATAATTATTATTATTATTATTTTAAAGATTTTATTTTTAAGTAATCTCCACACCCAACACAGGGCTTGAACCGACAACCCCAAGATCAAGAGTGCATGCTCCTCTGACCAACCAGGTGCCCCAACAAAGATAACATTAATACAATATTTTCCTGAGAGGAATGTGATTGAAAATTTTTCATTATTTTTTAAATCTTTGTTCACGGTTTTGTGATATGGCCAATTGAGAATACGTTCTTCAGTTTATTTTGATACTTGCTTTTTTTTAACTTTTCTTTTTTTTTTAATTTTAACTTGGAGAACAGGTACGAGAATAATACGATGAACTTTGGTATACACCCCTCACCCACATTCCTGGATGTTTCTATTTTGCTATATTTGTTTCATCAATCTCTTTATATTGCCCTGTTGAACTATTTGAAAGTAAGTTACAGACAGGGAATAAGGTTATCTTTTTTTTTTTTTTTAGATTTTATTTATTTGACAGAGAGACACAGTGAGAGAGGGAACACCAGCAGGGGGAGTGGGAGAGGGAGAAGCAGGCTTCCCGCCCAGCAGGGAGCCCGAGGGGGGACTGGGGTGGGGGGGCTCGATGTGGGACTCGATCCCAGGACCCCAGGACCATGACCCGAGCCAAAGGCGGACGCTTAACAACTGAGCCACCCAGACGCTCCTAAGGTTATCTTTAATACTTCAGTGTGTATCAGAAAAAAAACCCGAAATCCTGGCATTTCAATGACATGGATGGAACTAGAGGGTATGATGCTAAGTGAAATAAGTCACTCAGAGAAAGACAATTATCATATGATATCTCTGATATGAGGAATTTGAGAAGCAGGGCAGGGGCCGGGGTGGTGGGGGGTAGGAAAGGAAAAAATGAAACAAGATGGGAACGGGGAGGAAGACAAACCATAAGAGACTCTTAATTTCAGGAAACAAACTGAGGGTTGCTGTGGGGTTGGGGAGAGGGATAGGGTGGCTGGGTGATGGACACTGGGGAGGAGGGCATGAGCTATGGTGAGTGCTGTGAATTGTGTAAGACTGATGATTCATAGACCTGTACCCCTGGGGCAAATAGTACATGACATGTTAATAAAAAAAAATACTTCAGTGTGTATTGCATCAAAAAACGAAGGTATTTTCTTAAATAACTACTGAACGATTGTCAAAGTTTAATACTGACAGGATACTATTATTTAATATACAACCCATATTCACATTTGCCAGTTTCCCAATAATATTTATTTTGTTACTTGATTTTTTTGTGGTTTTTCGTTTTTGTTTTTGTTTGTTGTTGTTGTTGTCGTTTTTGTTGTTGTTACTTGTTTTTAATGGAACTCCTACCTAGGAAAGCTTCCTTAAAAAGACACAGGGATCCAGATGAGAGCAAGAGTCTTTGCCTGGGCTTACCAAATCAGGATGCACTTTTTCTTTTTTTTTAATATTATCTACAAGTCGGAGAGGTTTGTCTTCATGTTGTGGATGTCTGGAGAGTTTGTTGGTGTTTGATGTTTTGCTGTGGTATTTTAAATGTAATTATGCTGGAGCCACAAATAGACAAGTATA
This sequence comes from Ailurus styani, assembly GCA_002007465.1. Taxonomy (NCBI): domain Eukaryota; kingdom Metazoa; phylum Chordata; class Mammalia; order Carnivora; family Ailuridae; genus Ailurus; species Ailurus styani. The sequence continues at coordinate 2,445,184 of LNAC01000191.1, forward strand.
AATATGTGAAAAGACATGTTTTTTTTCCTTACTTACAAGAATATAATTAAAAAATTTTAATAATACTATATAACTTTTATTAAATGTTTAATATTTGCTAGCTGTTATAGTAAATTCTTTACATGCATTAAGTTTTTTGTCTTTTAATTTTTTTTGACTTATCATTTGCATACAGTGGAATGCACAGATCTTACAAGTCACAATTCAATGAGTTTTGACAAATGCACACACCATCTCTTTTAAAATACAGAACATTTGGGGTACCTGGGTATCTCAGTTGGTTAAACATCAGCCTCTTGATCTCAGGTCAGGTCTTGATCTCAAGGTCCTGACCTCAGGGTCATGAGTTCAAGCTGTGCATTGGTCTCCATCCTGGGCATGGAGCCTACTAAATAAATAAATAAATAAATAAATAAATAAATAAATAAATAAATAAATAAATAAATAAAATATAGAATATTTCCAAAGCCCCAGAAAGTTCCCTCAATGTCCTTTCCATTTAAGTCCACACCCAGAGACAATCACTGTTCTTTCTTTCACCATGATTAGTTTTGTCTGGAACTTCATGTAAGTATAATCACATATAAATATGGGGATCAGCTACTTTTATTCAGCATATTGTTTTTGTGATTCATATTATAAGTATAATGTATTAATGAATTAATAGTTCCTTTGTATTGCTGAGTTGTATTCTTTTGCATGAAGATGCCACAATTTACCCATTCATATGTTGATTTACTTTTGGGGTGTTTTCAGATTAGCTCTATTTGAACATTCTTGTGCAAGCTACGATGAGCGTTCTAGTGCAAATCTTTTTATGGACATATGTTTACTTATATTTTTGGTAAAATTTGTGAATTTTATCTAAATTTTGTCTTTAGTGAAGTCACACTCTGGGGTCACAGAGTGGACTTTTCAATGAATGGTGTTGGAACAGCTGGATAGCCATCAGAAAAAGCTACTGTTGGATCCACCCCTCACACTGCACACAAAAATTAATTCAAGACAGATCATAGCTCTAAACATAAAAGTTAATACTACAAAGTTTCTTGGGCACCTGGGTGGCTCAGTGGGTTAAAGCCTCTGCTTTTCGCTCAGGTCATGATCTCAGCATCCTGGGATCGAGGCCCGCATCAGGCTCCCTGTTTGGCGGGGAGCCTGCTTCCTCCTCTCTCTCTGCCTGCCTCTCTGCCTACTTGTGATCTCTTTCTCTGTCAAGTAAATTAAAAAAAAAAAAATTACAAAACTTCTAAATGAACATGTTGGAGAATATCTTGGCAAACTTGGGTAGATAAAGAATTTTTTAAAGGCACAAAACCCTAACAATAAAAGGGGAGGGGAAAAAGATAGGTTTGATCTTATTGAAATTAGAATTCTCTGCTCATCAAAAGATGATTAAGTTTGCTTCAAAATAATGCAGGCGGTGGGTAAAGGGAGGACTTGATGAGGGCATAGAACCCATACAGCTCATCATGACTTGATAACTAATAAAGCTGGACAATAGCTACATATAAATACATCATTCTATTCACTTTAGTCTTATTTTTTTTAAGATTTTATTCATTTATTTGACAGAGAGAGACATAGCAAGAGAGGGAACACAAGCAGGGGGAGTGAGAGAGGGAGAAGCAGGCCTCCTGCCAAGCAGGGAGCCTGCTGTGGAGACTTGATCCCGGGACCCTGGGACCATGCCCTGAGCTGAAGGCAGACGCCTAACAACTGAGCCACCCAGGAGCCCCCGCTTTAGTCTTACATATGTTTAGAATTTTTCATAATAAGTTTTACGATGTGGCATTAAAAAAAAGAAAGACACAGCTAAGAAGATGAATAGGCAAGCCACAGACCGGGAAAAAATATTTGCAATACGTATATCTGATAAAGGATTCGTATGTGGAATTTACAAGGTGTCCAAAAATTTGGTGCAGTTCTAAGAGGTAGGCCTGAAATGGCTTATAAGTATTTAAGGTTCCAAACTGCTTGCGTGCCACACATATGAGTAGGTCTGTAGCAGCAGAACTTTCTGTGGTGGAGGAGATGTTCTGTATCTGTTGTGTCTGGTGCATACCGGCTTGCTATGTGTGGCTCCTGAGCTCTGGAAATATGGCTACTGAGACAGAGGAACTGACTCTTTAGTTTTGCCTTTAAATGTACTTACATTTAAAGGATGGCGCAGGCCCAAGGGATAAAGTTCTGAAAATAGAAAAAATAAAAGAGTATATGCTCTCATAACTTAGATAATTTTAGGCAAATTGCCCACTAAGGAGATTGTATTGTCTGTTGCTGCGTAATAAATGGCCACAAACTTAGTGGCCTAAACAACACATGTTGATTATCTCAGTTTCTGTGGGTGAGGAGTGTGGGCACAGCGTGACTGGGTCGCCTCACACAAGGGCAGGGAGATCTCCCTGTAATTTTCCTTAGGATCATTATGTAGTTGAATAACTTCTAAAACCATCTGCCACCACTCCACCGCCTATTAGAGGTCCCATATTTCTCCTCTGAACCCTGCTGAAGGCCTGGCACACAGGAAGCCCTCAGGGACAATTTGTTGCCTGGATGCATGAGTCTACGTTGGTGGTAAAAATCAAGTCTGCAAAACCTTTGAGTAGGACTGATTCCCCACTCCAGGCTCACAGCAGATCTTAGGTGATGTGGGCAGCCTGAGAGAGGTTGACCAAAGCTAAAGGACAGGAAGAGACTGTTGTGGGAAATAGTTTCCTTAAGAACATTGAGAAGAGAAAGTTTCATTCGTTTAACACACATCATTAGGTTGTTGTGGCTGAGTATTGAGTGTGGAGATGAGGACTGGCAATGTATCTGCAAGCTGAGAAGGGATCATGGGGACATTCTCATTGGGAATGCCCAGAAAAAACAGGAAGGGGTGCAGTACATTCAGGCTAGTCCAGCACTGACTGGTGGGGGGGAGATATGGAGGATAGTGTAAGCTATTGGTTCTCAAAGTATGGCCCCTGGTGCAACAGCATCAGTTTCACCTAGAAAACTTGTTAGAAATGCAAATCCTTGGCCCTATCCCCAGTGACCTGCTGTATCAGAACCTCTGGGGCTTGGCTCCCACAACTGGTTTAAGAAGCCTTCCAGGTGACTGAGAGGTACTCTTAAGTGCACAGGTACCAAATCCAGACTGCATGTGTTCAAATCCTCACTAACATTTTCCATTACCATCTAAAGGTAGTTTAATCTCTTTGTGCTTCAATGTGTGTAGCTGTAAAATGCGGATCATAGAGCATAAGTCATAGGTTGCAATGAGGACTTATTTATGTAAAATGCTTAGACCGACAAGCATAAAAAAGTGCACTTAATATTTCAATCCTGTCCTTCTGACTCTGTAACTAAGTGTATAAGCTTGTGGTAAGCTCATTTCAAGAAACCAAACTGGAGGCAATCAATCTGAAGCCCATGTGTGGGGCTCCCCTGCCCCCACCCCGGGGTCTGGCAGCAGTGACAAGGCTAACACAAAGTCTTATGAATACCGACCGCACACCTCTGCCCCTGCCAAGGCAACCCCATCTCTGGAGGGGAGATAGGGTATATTTGGTTGGGAAGGGATCAGATGCATGAGTGCCCGTCACAGGGATGGGAAAAAGAAACTGTAAAGTGTAAACCCCTTGGGCTGCTGCATATACATGCCAAGTTATTTATTGGTGAAAAGATGCCCACATGGATAGCTAAATTACAATCCTCCTGCATTCAATTAACCTGGTTAACAAACAGGATTTATTTGTCCTGTGTAGAGTCCACAGTGTGAGGCCTCCGTAGCCTTTCAGGATGGAAGCTTAATTGATCATTGATTTTCCTGGTCAAGAAAACCTGGTTAGAGTTGTTAGCAGAGCCTGCCTTTTAACAAGATGTATCTTTTGTTAAATGGGCTGTCTACAAGAGCCAATTTGGTGCGGTAACAAGTGGAGAAAGTTGACATTCAAAACATCTCGGCTCCAGGTCCGGGGCCTTCTTGTGAGATTGAAGTTTGGACTATCTAGGGAAGCCTCAGCTTCCCCATCTCTACAGAGCGGTAGTTGGGACCCATTGCCAGGAGGCAAGTGAACACAGCACTAAAGCATGGTGACTCACCTAGAGAGACCAGCTTCCCACTTCTGCTTTCACTAGGCCAGCTGGTTTATGACCATAGCCTGTCTTCAACACCTCTAGTAATGGCTAATCTCCCTTTTCAGTGTCAAGAGTAACCGGCATGAATTAATAATGTTGTCTTGTTTCCACTGTATTTTTACAGTGCTCTTAGAAATAAGTGATTATTTTCTATTCGTAGCTCAGGGAGTGATAGAACTCCCTTTAAAATTCGTTTGCCTAAAAAAAAAAACTTTTTGTAACGAAATGTGCTTGCCTAAGTTTAAACCAAAGGCAACTCGATTTGGGGTGAAATACTAAGTAATTGTAATGCTTTAAATTGAGGAAACAGTGGCTGAAACACAAAGCCTGTTCCAATTCTGCAGGTGTCTGGATCTGACTTCCATATTTTCCAGATTTCCCTCGGCTTCGCCCTCCCTCCGGTCAGTTGGGGGAGGCGGTGCGGTGTGGGGGGGGGACAGGAGGCGGGGCCCACCCACAAGTCCCACCCCAGCCATGCGCCCTTTCCACAAGCCACGCCCCGAGTGCCCCCTCCCCGCCCAAGATCCCGCCTTAGCCCCGCCCCGGTTGGCCGCAAGCCCCGCCCCGAGCGCGCGCGCCAGGCCGCTACCTCGGCCCCGCCCCCCGGGCTCCTCCTCCTCGGCCGCCGTTGCGCCGCTCAGCGCGGCAGCAAGATGGCGGCGCAACAGCAGGACCGTGAGGCGGGTGCGCCGCTGGCTGGGCCCGCCGCGGAGGCAGACCCGCTGGGCCGCTTCACGTGTCCCGTGTGTTTAGAGGTGTACGAGAAGCCGGTGCAAGTGCCCTGCGGTCACGTGTAAGGGGCAAGCCGGGGTCTGGTCGCGGGGAGCCTGCTTAGGAGGGGTGCGGCGGGGAGGGTCTGGGGCGGAAGCGTAGGACCGGGCTGGAGGGTTCTCTTCCCGGGGCCCTCCGCGTCTCCTGAAGGCCGGTGGAAGTCGGCGGGGCGCTCTTCTCCGCTCTTCTCATTTCCAAGTATTCCGCCGTCTGTGGAGCGACTACTGTATTCCAGGCGGCCTGTCAGGCTCCTCACGCATGATAGTGGAGTCGCACCCTGCTGGGGATTAGGTAGGGTCCCAAGTCGGCCCTTGGTGGGGCGCCTGGCCGGCTCATTCCGTAGAGCGTGTGACTCGTGATCCTGGGGTCGTGAGTTCGAGCCCCACGTTGGGCGTAGAGTTTACGTAAAAAAAAAAGTCGGACCTTCGACAGCCACGGTTTCTCTTGAATAATCTGTGCATTGCTCCTAAAGTGTGGTACGTATGACGTCGTGTATCCAGCTCTACCAAGTAATTCGAGTGTGCGCTGAAGTTGGAAAAACGCTGAACTAGACTAAAAGAAAGGGGAAGTCTTGATAATAGATCTCACCAGGCTGCCGTTAACTGTGAAAAGCGGTTGGGAGTTGCAGGTAGCGCTCGGTAGCATTCCTACCTGTGTATGGGGTTTGCCGCATTTTGTTTGAAATTAAGCCTCCAGGGCCCGCCTGTTGCTGATGCACTGGTTATGACGGCTAAAGATGTGTGTGAAAATGACCAGGGCAGACCGTGGCCTGGCTACGTGCCTTGAGGTTGGCGGTATTTGAATCTAAGCCTTGCTTTATCAGACATACAAACACCTAAGTTGAAAGAACTGTAGAAAACGTGGCTACTTCTTGCCACTGGGTGTTGGCTTTTCCTCAGTGGTCTCCCACAGTGCTTATCACGGGCATTATCTTGGCATTGGTTTTAGGACATCCTTATTGGAGAGTAGACACAACAGGCACCTGCTGGGCCGCAGGTGTTCTTATTCCTACGGCAGTACTGCAGGGGAAGAGGGTTGACAGCCATTTTGCAGGTGAGGGGACGGAGGTTCACGTAGGGCAGACTCATCATTGTCTCACTCTTCCCAGATGAACTGCAGGTGTCTCCTTGCCAGACCAGAGAATAATTTGGCACCTGGCAGGAGCTCCTCAGCCACACTGACTGCTTTTTGCTTCTTCAGGTACTACTCGAAGTTCTTTCTAGCTTTGGGCTGTTCCCACTTGCAGCTCAGTTTCCCTGGAACGCTTCCTGCCCCGTCTGCACTTCCCCTGCCAGCTACCCCAGGTCCCTTCCGGACTTCAGGTCCCAGTTTAACTTCCCTTTTCACCATTCCTACTTAAATTACTTCCCTGCTTCACTCCCAGGGGTTCCTTCTTCCTTGCAGAGAGCCAGAGTTAGGGATCATGAGGGCAGTGACCATATCTGTGTTGCCCCTTTGTGTATCCCCAGTGCCTGGCACAGTGTCTGAGCATCCATCTTCCAGTCTTATATTCAGCTCACTAAAATATTTGTATGCCCACCACGTGCCAGGTTCTTGGGGCAAAGTAAGAAGACGATTCTGCCCTCAAAGTTTATAGTCCAGTGAATCGATGATAAATTAGGCTAAGTGTTAAAACTATTGTGAAAATTCAGTATGCAGTGGGAGGGTATTATAGAGATTAAACTGGTGTGTTTGGGAGCGATCAGGTAATGGATGGATGACCTAAGAAATTGGTAGTGGGGGCTAGATAGTGTTCTCATTGAGTCGTCTTTTCCTTGGGTCAGCCCTAACTACTTTTACCTGATTTTGGATTAATTCATTAGATTTCATTCACAATTAATATTTATAAAGAGGCTTGACCCAGCACAGTTTACCAATGGAAGAGTAGCAGAAGCTGAGGTTTCCTTGAGCCAGGTGAACCTTTCCCAGGTCAGAGGTCAAGGGGCAGTACTGGGTTTCTAACCTTAGCTCTTTTCTATACTCACCATACTGGTTCCTTGTGTTCATCAGTTCAGTGCTGATTGAAGACAGATGGACGCACCTCTGTGAGGGCAGCACAAGTCCCCCTTAGTTCCAGCCAAGTGCTTTTTTGCTCAGCCTAGTTAGTGGCAGATTTTTGCTAACTTTTATGCTTGGAAACCAGCCTCATTGTAGCTTTGGCTGGATGGGGCATTCAGTTTTTATTTCAAACTCTGAATGACTGTGTCCCTCCAATTTAGTAGAATATAGCTGGAGAAGGGCAGGTGGCTGGGAGCCCAAGAGAAGGGACTTTTTACATAGCACTGTAACAGAAAGGATAGAGCACTTAGAGGCTGAACTAGATCAAGGCCTGTGAAATAGGAAAGGGAAACTGAAAGCAAGCCCAAGATATGGGGACTGTTTAAAAGCAGGCTTACATATTGGGCATGACTCGGGCACATAGTGGCTCGTGAACTTGGTCAACGAGCTGTATCCTGGTGTGTGCTTGAAGGCTTGAAGCTGCTTTTTTCGACCAGCTGGGCTTGGTTTCTCTGGGACCCTCTGCTGTCTTGGGTTCCTCTTGTGATCTGCCTTTGAGGAGGGTAACAACAAATGATGCCTGCAAGCAAGGCCCTGTCTACCTCTCTAACTTAATCACTTACACTCTCCTGGTCGTCTGCCCATCATGGTCCCAGAGTGCTCCTTTTCTGTTTTTTGAAACTCCCTTTGTACTTGGTATATCATCTCTTTGTGGAACTCTTTGTGTCCAGGTCTGGGTGACTGTCTCCTCATAGTTCTAGGTCTTAGCTCGGATATTGCCTCCTTAAAGAAGCTCAGTGTGATCCACCTCGGCTGATCTCTGCCTTGTTTTATTTCCTTCCTATACTTAATCACTATCAGAATTAACATTTGCATTTTTCTCCACTTTGGAATATAAGCATCAAGACAGGGATTTTGTTTACTTCTCCACCGTGCTCTCAGTGGTGAGTCACTAGACCCCCCTCAGCCTTTCCCAGACTGGTCTGTTTTGTGTGGCAGTGTTAACATCTAGTTTTACAACAAAAAGGAGGAAAATCATTAGAGATGGTAAAAATTTGTCAGATGCACAGGTTAGCTTTGATTATACATCCTGAGTTCTTCCTGGCGGGTTTTGTTATCTTACCTTAAACCTGTCAGGTCAGGTATATGCCAGGCTGTTTTCATGCCGTGTTATTCTCTCTCACTCTGTACCGTAGCTCAGAATCATTCCCTACATAGGCTTCAGGATAGAAACTTGGCCTTCTTTGACTTTCCTTCTCTAAATTCAGTGAGTTCCCAAGTACTGCTGACTCCACTCTGAATCATTTCCTGAGTTAATTCTCTGTTGCCTCGGGCCCTCAGAATTCCTTGCCTTAGCCATCTGTTTGGTTGCTACTTCAAGGCTCCTGTCTTTTCTCACCTGAAAAAAAAAATTGAGGGCGCCTGGGTGGCTCAGTGGGTTAAAGCCTCTGCTTTCGGCTCAGGTCATGATCTCAGGGTCCTGGGATCGGCCAGCATCGGGCTCTCTGCTCAGCGGGGAGCCTGCTTCCCCTTCTCTCTCTGCCTGCCTCTCTGCCTCCTTGTGATCTCTCTCCCTCTGTGAAATAAATAAATAAAATCTTTAAAAAAAAAAATTTCTTTAAAAAAAAAAAAATTGAAAACCAACAACTCTCTCGTCCATGATAACCTCAGCTATTTTTCTAAAACTCGGACTTGGCCTTATTGATATCTTTAAACACCTGGGTTTATTTCCTTAGGTGCCTCATGAATTTTTAAGTCTACATGCCTGGAGTATTCTTACCTACCTATGCCAGCTGAGCTCTTTTAAAGCTCTTTCTTGAATGCTGCCTCTGAAGACTTACCAGCCGTGTCCTCCTCAGGTCACAGCGAGGTGGTCTTGTCTTTGTCTTTTCCTAGAGCTTTACATTCACCTCTAAGGATAGCACCTCCTGTGTGTGGTACGTGGTACTGGACTGAGGGTCTGCTGCACGTATTTCATCCCAGTAATCCCAGAGGTGGCTACCACCATCCCCAGTTCACAGAGGAGAAACTGAGGTTCAGGAAAGCCCACCAAGATCCCTCAGTGGCTGGTGCTAAGGTTTGAAGACTGCGCCACAACACCTTTCACTGTGTGTCATGACAGTTTGTGTTTGTTTCTGTTGGACCTGTGTTTTTTTGGCAGGACACTCCACCCACCCCCTTTCTGGCCTGGGAGGACTCAGTATTTGAATCAAGAATAGGGAACAATATGTTTATAATCCATTATTCATTGATGTCTTTTTTAAAAGTTTATCCATTTTTGTTGTCTTGTCTCCACAATGCATGACAGAGGTTCTCTGTGTGTCTTGTTCTAGCTTTTGCTCTGCATGCCTGCAGGAATGTCTGAAGCCGAAGAAGCCTGTCTGTGGGGTGTGTCGCAGCGCTCTGGCCCCTGGCGTCCGAGCCGCGGAGCTCGAGCGGCAGATTGAGAGCACAGAGACTTCTTGCCATGGCTGCCGTAAAAATGTATGTGGAAGTAAAATGAAAGAGTCTTCCCGTGGGCTCTGATTCTTCCTGTCTCTGATTCTTTCTGTGATGAGAGGGGGTAAAACGCAGAGCTGTTGGCCACGTTGTTTCTGAAGTTAGAGCATGACAAGGTGACTAACAGCACGCGTGCATGCTAGTTATCTGTGGCAGTGGCTGTGCCGTTTCATTTTAGTGACCGTATTGGTTTTACTTTGTTTTTTTAAGAGTTGGTTTAGTATGTTATGTATTGTAGCTTTGAAAACCATAGAAGTTAGTTATCCCAGTTTCTTCCCTATAAAAAGAGCCATTTTTCCACACCATTATGGGTAATTTCCATTAGACTATAATGATAGGTTGCTATTTCTTAATTTTTTTAAATGTAAAATGAAATCATCTGAAAAAAGTTACCTGCTGCCGTGATTTTGAGGGGAAATGTTACAATCTATATCATGGATATAAAAAATATTTGAACTTTTTGGTACTCGATAGGGAGAAATCATGACATAATAAAGGTCATTATGAAATCATGTGATTATAAGAGCAATACTTAACGTTTGAAATGCATCCATGCTCTTTTGTATAATCGTGTTAGAATCAAATGTACTTATTTCACCATCTATATAATTATAAAGGAGAAATACTATTGTCTTATTTTCCAAGAGATACAGCCTTACAGGTTTTGAAATCACAATTTTGTTTATTTTGGACTGTACAAACATACAAAATAATGTAGGTTTGTTTCCCACTCCAGAGATTATTACCTCCTTAAAAGTGGTTTAATTTAGAAGGGCAAAACATTTTCTGTCCTTTGACAAACACGGATGTAGGAATTTCACAAAATAGGAGCATACTATGATTCTAGAGCTTTTTCTCACCTTTTAAAAAAATTATCAATTACTTGACATATCAGTTTCATTTCTTTAACACATTAGTATGGATGGCCATGGAATGGATATTCCTTATCTCCTTCCTTTCAGTGATTTAGCAGTAGGGGTACAAAGTGGTTATCATTCTAAATAGGGCTATTTCCCATCCCTTTTTATTGGAAGCTCTTTGGTTGGTGGCTTGAAGTCAAGTTCTTTAGCTGGAGGTAAGACAAAAAGGAACATTATGGTAAACTGGAGCTCAAATAACAAAGCTTTCTTTTTTTTCTTGTGGTTTCCTTTAATTTTGAAACTCAGGATATTGAAATGAAATTACCCGTTACTTTATCTTTATTGCATGCATGATGGGTTTTTTGTTTTTTTCTGTATACTTTTGATTTCTCTCCACTTTTAAAGATTAGTGATTGTATTGTGTTTCCAAGTGTACTATAACTCCAAAATGTTTATCTTCCCTTTATCTCTTTTTCATTCCTTATACTTTTTCTTTCCTTTTAGAACACCTGCAGTGAGGCACTCTCCTCTCAGTTATCTTTCTCTTTCCATCTTGCAAAGACTAGATTTTTATAAGAGAAATCTAACTCAGATTTCTGTGTTTTTTTTTTTTTTTAAGATCATTTATCACAGTCTGGCATTCTGTACTTTAACTAGAATTGCTGGTCTTTGTCTCTTTTACTTAAACAATTACTTTTTACTGCTGCGCATAATAAAATGTGGTTCTTGGCTTGGTGTGAGGAGACTAGTTTAAATGCTATGTGGAAAACTTTTAAACCTTCCCTGGGTTTGGAGTATGTGAGCAGAGAGCATACCTTGAATAAAAGCAAACCTCTAGAAGAGTTACTTTGAGTGGAAGCAGATGTCCTGGGTTGGTCAAGTCAGAAATCAGCCTTGGTATTAACGAAAACCCTGCAACAAACGCGCTTACAGCCCCCATCAGCATAGCCAGGAGTCTGGTGAGATTGTTTGCCAGGGTGGTACAGGTCTGGTTTTCATCTTGACCTTGCTTTGGGACTCTGTTGGCCTTGACTAACTTGTGGGCTCTGATTCTTCCTGTCCAAGTTCTTCCTATCCAAGATCCGGGCCCACGTGTCTACCTGTTCCAAATACCAGAATTACATCATGGAAGGCGTGAAGGCCACCACCAAGGATGCCTCCCTTCAGCCAAGGTAAATGACTCAAAATGCTCCCTTAGACAGAGGTCAGCTTTTGCTATGAAGACAGTGGACACTTGGCATGTTCAAGGGTTTACTTGTAGGAGTTTGGGAAAGTGGAGATATAATTGTTAATCTGGCTACACCTGATGTCAGTTTTTGTTTTGGGGGTGGGATTTGGAGGACTCTGATGCTCACTTCAAGTATTAGCTCTGTGGTTACTTTCAACACTTGACCTGATTCTGAAGTGATTGTCAGAATCCCTGTCATAACACATTGAACGTTGCTCCTTTTTTGGAGGGTACAGTGGTTGAAGTGTGGAGAAGTACTCACAGAGAGGTTTCTTTTTTTCCTGCCTTTCATCTTCCAGGAATGTCCCAAACCGTTACACTTTTCCTTGCCCTTACTGTCCTGAGAAGAACTTTGATCAAGAAGGACTAGTGGAACACTGCAAGTTATCCCATAGCACGGATACCAAATCTGTGGTAAGAGGAACTAGGTTTTGTTGTTTTCCTTTTAATGAAAAAAGTCAAACTTAAAAATTAACAGGATTAGTACTGTGAACGACTGTGTACCCTTCACTTAGATTCACAGATTAATAACATTTTACCCTAATTGCTTAACAATACTTTATACATACGTATTTTTTGCTAACCATTCAGTAATAAGTTACAGATATCATGACTTTTTGCTCCTACTCACTCCAACGTGTCTCCTAAGAATAAGAACATTTTCTTACAAAATCACATTTTTTGTGTTTGTCACACCCAGGAAATGTAACATTAACACAATTTAATATCTAACACAGAATTCATGTTTAAATTTTAACAATTGTAGGGGCTCCTGGCAGGCTTAGTCAGTATAGCATGCGACGCCTGTTCTCAGGGTTGTGAGTTCGAGCCCCATGTTGGCAATAGAGATTACTTCAAAAAGAAAAAAAAAGTGGAATACTCTGAAATTTTAATAATTGTGATATCCTTCATAGCAATATCATTCTGCCCCCAAATCCTGGATCTTTGTGTTACATGTAGTTGTCATGCCTCTAGTGCTCAGCTTTTCTTTGCCTTTCATTACCTTGACATTTTTAAAGGGGACAGGCCAGTTGTTCTTTAAGATGTCCTTCAATTTGTGTTTGACTTCCCATCATTTCATAAGCCATGTGTCCTCCGGGTGCCACACCAGGGGTCACATGGTGTCTGTAGGCCTTGTTGTTGGTAATGTTACCTTGGATCCCTTGGTGTCCGAGAGGTTTGTCCTCTATAAAGCTACCAGTTTCCTTTTGAGAGTAGTTTGTAGTTGTGGAGAAACAGAATGTGTATGAAATTATTAGGAAAGTGCTTATCAGTCTTTTGACTGATCACAGACTGGCATGTAGTTTTGTTTTGTTTTAATGTTTGGATGTGGTCCATGTCAGCAGTATTACCCTTTCCTCTTTTTTTTCCCCCCCAAGTAAGCTCTATGCCCGACGTGGGGCTTGAACTCACAACCCCAGGATCAAGAGTCATGCACTCCACTGACTAAGCCAGCCAGGTGCCCCCTTGCCTCTAATGTCATTGACAGGCTAGGTCTCGATTCAGCCTCCTCCATAGTTTGTTTCGGGTTTTCCCATTTATCTCAGACTGTTCTCCTGAACTGTATACCTAGTTTTTTGGGCACACCCCAGCTCCCTTGCTGTAAAAGGTAGTGCATGGACTTTAGAATTTGGATGAGCTTTTGTGAATAGGATTAGGCCTGGTGGCATTCTTTTTTTTTGCAAATTTTACGATACAGGTGGCCTGTTTGAGAATACCTTAGGTCTTCTGTTGACTTACCAAGTCCACATTCTGGTCAGTACAGCCACTTTTTACACTGGACTCCCCCAGTTCTTACCGTTGTGCTGTTACAGAATTGACAGATAAATTCCCTCTTGTCTGGTTTTCCCAACACCCCTCACTAGGGAACTTGGCCAGCTTGGCTCATTGTAAGTCATTTTCAGCCAAGCCCTATTGCTGCTAGGCACACATACTCTCTGGTAGCTGTTCTGGGCACTCTGCATTAAGTTCCTGGCATGAACCGTCCTCCTCTTTTCCAGGTAACACTGAATCCTGCTTTTAACTGAGTTCAAAGTATCAGGTGTGAATTCCTTTTTTCTCTCTTCTTCCTTCTGTCTCAGGAACTCTGATCTACCTCTGACATCACAGACTGGCAGTCTGTGGGATATGTCTGGCCTATACACATTTTACCTTCCCTTTTAACCTTTAAAAACCAGATGATTTATCAGTCTTGATACTCTACATTTGAGAAACTGGACGTTCTGGCAAGAGGCAACTGGCCTAGAGTAGTTGCTGCCCCTCTAGGCGAGATGGGCTTTTACCTGTCCTCCTTTGCTCATGTGCCTTGTTGATCTGGTCCCTGTGAGCACTTGGATTTCCACCCCTTGTTCCTTGTCCTTATCATTCCTTTTTGTGTTGAGGAAAAGGCTCCTTTCCAAGTCTGGGTCTGCCAGCATCCTCAGACTCATACAAAGGACTGAGCATTGGGCCTGGCCCACAGTGAGAGTTACCTCTATTCCTACAGCTTACCCTGTCCTATCTTGTCTTGTCTTACCTCAGCTTTGCCCTCTACCCATGCCTCACTCTTGTTTTCCTTCAGACATGACCATCTTCCCTGGCTCACTGGTGAGAGGAATACTTGATCTCTTCTCTTCTAGATCATGTTCAGTTGATCTTTTCCCTCAAGTTTGTTGTTTTCCAGCTGCTGCTCTTTGAACCAATTCTTTATCCCCTCTAGATTCAGCCTCCACCCCTGCTGAGTCATGTTCTCCATGGTCCCAGCTGACTTCTTGAGTCCCTGCTTTCTGTCACCTCTTTGCATTTTTTTTAAGATTTTATTTATTTATTTGACACACAGAGTGCATGCACAAGCATGGGGAGCTGCAGAGGGAGAGGGAGAAGCAGGTTCCCTGCTGAGCAGGGAGCCTGATGTAGGGCTTGATCCCAGGACCCTGGGATCATGACCTAAGCCGATAGCAGACGCTTAACTGACTGAGCCACCCAGGCACCCCATCCCATCTTTGCAATTTTCTTCATATGTAGTCAGTTCATGGTGTAAAAAATGTCTCTCTGGCCCCTTCCCCTAGTTTTCTGGCTCCCTTCTATATCATTAGTTCCCAGTATTTATATTCTTGCATTTTATTCTATGTTTGGATAGGATAAATGCATTCCATTTGCCAATTTTATTTAATAGAAATAAACCCCCCAAAAAAAACCAAAAAAAAAAAAAGAAAGAAATAAACCCAATCTAAAACTAAAACACCACACTATGGTGACCTGCCAGCTTCTTATGAGAGATCACTCACAGAGAATTGATTATCCTTAAAAATAAACAGCATCACCATTTGATATTAATAATTTGTCTAACATTTATATCTTTAATACACAGATGACTTTTGAAATTTCTGTAGGCAGATGCCAACCTGAAATGGGCATTGAACCTGCTCTTTTCCTGTGATTCCAGAGTAGCTTCACAGTATGCATTCTTTGGCTACAGTGGACAAGATAAAGAGTTATGTTCTGTAAAAAATACCCGAAGCCAAGGTTTCAGCTCTTTCTTCAAGATGTTTTAGTTGTAGGGGCGCCTGGGTGGCTCAGTGGGTTAAAGCCTCTGCCTTCGGCTCAGGTTATGATCTCAGGGTCCTGGGATCGAGCCCCTCATTGGGCTCCCTGCTTGGCGAGGAGCCTGCTTCCTCCTCTCTCTCTACCTGCCTTTCTGCCTACTTGTGATCTCTCTCTCTCTCTTTGTCAAATAAATCTTTAAAAAAAATGAGATGTTGTAGTTGTGATTCTTAGTAACTGATCACTCATTGAAAGAGCAAGTGTGAAGAGACAAATACAACCCACCTGCCCCCACTACACATTTTCCGTTAAAGTTTGCCAGATAAGCTTAACTATTTTGGTAATTATGAGAATGATAATGGATGTTAAGTGAAATGTAGAGACTGGAATTCATTTCCTACTGCCATCCCGCCCTGCAGTTTTTAGAAGGGAATAGACAAAGAAGTTTGTGTGCCATCCAATTTAAGTGGGTTGACTGCTTTGTAGAGCTAGTTAGCAGAGCCAGTACTGGAACCCAGGTGAGATATCGTGTCTTTAAAATGGCTCGTTTTTTGCCAAAATAAATGTGCCAAACTAAAATCTAGGTGTTGGGGATAACGGATGGGTCATCAAAGTATTACCTACTTTCTGTAGGTTGGAAGTTAGGTTGCACAATAAGTTTTACAATGCAGACCTAAATTTTTAACACATCTTCGCCTTTGTTTATAAAATATTGTCTTAGATCTGGGTTAATTTGGTTAAAGGTTAAATGCACTCATAAATTTGATAGTGCTAGAGTACTCTATGGTTTCTGGTACTGCAACCTAATTTTCTCTTTCCCCCTTTTGGCTTCCTGAAATCCCTCTGGTTGTTTTCTCTCTGTTGAAGCCTCTCTTCCATCAGCTGTTGGCTCTCTGTTCTGTCCCCTTTCCATCTACAGACTCCTTAACTGTTAATGTTTCAGCCCTTCCCATTGGAAGCTACCTCCTCCTCAGTCTCTGGACCCGACCCACCTTCTACTTCCACAGCTACAGCTTCCAGCCCCGCTCCTTCCACCAAGGAGTCTTCCACCATTTCACACTGATCTCTTGCCGACCCTTTTCATCACCCCATCTTCCTTGTGAACGGTGGGGTTCCATTTGCAAGCCGACCGCTTAGGCCTGCTGCTCCCGTAGCCCAGCTCCTCTCTCCGTCTCTGAGTCTCCCATTCCAGCCAGACTGATCGCCTGGCTGTCGTCCTCTACTGCTGCCCCCCGGCCTCTCCCGGAAAACCCTTTCATGTTCTCTTTGTCCTTCCGCGCACCTCCCAGTCTTGAAAGCCCAAATCTAATTCTTACATGAGGTCTTTTCAGCCTCAGTCTTCTCATCTGAGCATTGACTTTGTAAAAATAGCACAGAATGCTGTGTCTTACTTTCTTGGGATACGGTTCATCTGTCATTTCCTGGGTTTTCTTTGTGTTTTGGGGTCATTTTGTGTGCTGGGTCAGACGGCCAGAGTCTAGGCCCCGACTGGGCTGACACATGTCCTGGTCACAGTAAGGGTCAGAAAAGGGTGGTATGCCCGAAGCCTTTTTGCGCACTCACCTGTCATTTGACCCGAGAAGGAGGGTGACAGTGTTTGCTGGGATATGAACATGCAGATGAAGGAGTGGCCAGGCCCTATACCGATGTGTGAGGAAAGCTGCCCTGGAGGAAAGGAGGCCAGATACAGGCCACAGAGGGCTAACGTCAGCTCAAATGTCAGGTGCCTAAAACTGTGCTTCTTTGTTGAAAGGTTTGCCCGATATGTGCCTCAATGCCCTGGGGAGACCCCAACTACCGCAGCGCCAACTTCATCGAGCACATCCAGCGCCGGCACCAGTTTTCTTATGACACTTTTGTGGTGAGTCTGGAGCCCGGGCCCTGATCCTTCCCCTGGGGGAGCAGCACAAGGATCTCCCTTCTCTTACCTGGAGAACTGTGGGTCCCATTGTTGAGTTTTGTCACTGATGTGATGGGCTCCCTGGAACAGCAGTTGTGTGGTCCATACTCGTGAGCCTGGTGAGTGACCAGAGCATTTGTTGTGTGGTATTTAAGAAGGCAAACTGGCCAGTCATCTGCACTGAAACGTAGTGAAAGCTTGCTCTCTGGGTTTTTTTCCCAAAAATGTTTCCCACTTTCTTTTGGTATGTATAGTTTTTTACCTGTTACAGAACGTGGCTTAGGATCCCGAAGCTCAGATGCTCATGGGGACCAGGCACGTAATGGCAGTGGTCCTCATGAGGACTTGCTCACCGTTCGGTGTCCAGCCCACATTACACTGCCATCAGCTCCAGCCAGTCGTTAGCTGTGGAGATAGAGGGATAGTATTGCCTGTCTCCTCCACCTTCCCCAGCAAGCTGGGAAGGCAGAATGTCATAGGAAGGATCACCTTTTTTTTTTGAAGGACTTGAGGTCAAACAAAACACACCCACTCGCCAGAGGTGTTCATCCAGTTTGTATCCCGTTCCTAGAGGCAAGCGGTTTTGAAGGGACCCGCTGTTTTCTTGCCATAATAGTAATAGATAAATTTGGCCAACTGTTCAAAGTAAATGTCTGGTTTGTTTATAGATACATGTTGTGAGGATCTTAGAGTAGTAGTCAGTCTTAACGGCTGTATTTCAGGACCTGAGAATGAAAGTGTGACTCTTTCCTAAGTTGTCACAAGAATGTTTATTCTCAGTCGAAGAGAGTGTCTGAGGTTCAGACTTCAAAATAACTGTCCTTTTTGTTAGTGCTATGAAGAGGAATAAGATTCCCAAGTTCTACCCTAGTAGGTAATTTGGGTTCATTGAATTAAAAAGGCAGGTTTGACTCCAGTGTACTCCCCTTTGAGTACTTGGTCTGTGCCCTGCTCCATGCAGGTGCCCTCTGGTCCTCACAGTCCCTGTCTGGGGGCACCATCAGGATTTTCATCGTCAGGGTGAGGCAGCAGAGGCACAGAGAGATCAAGCAGGCCGTTTGCCGCCAGTTCTGTGGGTGGCATCACACCCCGGGGCCGGGATCAGTCCGGGGGTGGTCGCCTCCAGAGCCTGTTGTCCCTGGGCTGCCCTGCTTCTCCTACTCAATGCGGGTCTTTGCAGCTGTAACCGGCGCTGAGGCTGCGTGTCTGTTTCGCCCGTAGGATTACGATGTTGATGAAGAGGACATGATGAATCAGGTGTTGCAGCGCTCCATCATCGATCAGTGAGCAGTCTCTGCTTCCATCTCCTGTTCCAGAGCTTCCATTGTGTGTTAGGCGTGAAACATGTGACTCATACACCTTAAATGTACAACAGACCTAGAAGTGAGCTGTGGTGTTAGGATAGGGTCCCTTCTGACAGGGAAAGGGTCTCCAGGTCAGAGCCGTCCTTTCTTTTGGGGTCTTCCCTCCTCTTCATTCTGTCACATGTCTGGTCTTTGATTGCTCCTCAGCTACTTCCTGGAGCTTCTCCTTCCTCTTTTGGAAGAGAACCCAGCTTCTCCATTTATCCTTGTTTCACACTTGTTCCTCCCATCTAGTGTTCATCTCTCAGGTCCTCTGAGCCAGCCAGGACCTTTTGTGGGTCATGAATAGCACAAATGAGACCAGCATCTCTTCTTCTTGTCCCTGAGGTGTGTGTATCCAATTGCTGACGGAGCTTCTTCTGTGCTCTGGAAGTTCTTGTTCATTGGTCCTTAGCAGCAGCTGCCAAAAGCTGGAGTGTACCTCTTGGGAAACATTTCAAAAGGCCTGTTAGGGTGAATGTTCTGGGTTTAGCATGACCTGATGCTGGAAGTTTTGATTAGTGATATTTTCCTACCACTCCTGCACACCTTAGATTTAACTGGTTCAGTCTTAAATGCCTGCATGGTGCCTTTTTAGGATAAGGTATAACCATATATTTTTAGTGAGAGTAAGTGTTTCTAGGTTAGGAAAGTTAAACTCCAGTTATCCATAAGCGGGGAGGAGGATCAGCTAAGAGCAGCTTGAGGGCCATAGCTTTTTGGTTCCGATTTTCAAACTAATGCTGTATTTTCAAATGACCGAGTCATGTTTACCTCTCTATTTGGGAGCCTGCTTATTACATTCTTGTCCTTGAAGCACAAGGAGTCCTCAAATGAATAAGAAGGAAGAAGTTTAGGGGCTCCAGTGGATACTATAGTTATTTTATCTTTTATTTGGTAACTTAGATTAAACTGTGTATTGCTTTTCTATCACAAATGGTTTCCTTATGAAACTGGTTTCCACGTGTAAATCTGTGTGTGAAAACCTGCCTTCTAAAGCAGAGGTTATAGGAAAGCTAGTATCACAGCCTGCTGTCTCTCTTTGACAAGACACACTGTTCAGATGGCAAACACGTCTCCTCTGAGCACTCGTTGGTGGAAACTGTCTACTGGAAGCTTGCTTTTGTTAATAGCTCAAGAAACTTGAAGTTCACCATGTTTCACAAATATTAATAAATACAGGGCTACGAGCTGTCAGTCTAATCTGTAGGAGCAGTACCTCTGATTGACCAAAAGGCATGTGGCTTTAGGTTCACTTTTTTGTGTCAGACCTCTCTACTCTGAGCACAGAAGGTTTTTCTGGTCAGTGGCTGAGGTTGCAGGTGACAGCGCACTTTGGGCCTGTGTGTGCTGCTGTTGTGGGCCTCCCCCTCTGCCAGGAGGGGCTGCAGATGCCTAGTAACCAGCAAAGACAGGGCCCTTTGGGGGCAAAGTAATTTTTTCTAATGTGATGTTGCTTGGGAGGGCTCAAATGTTAAGGTCTGTGTCTTCGCTGTCATTTCTGGAAAAAGTTCACTCTGACCTCCATTAATTGAGAGGTCTAAGTTTAGAGGGAAATTTGACAAAGACTTCATTTGAGGGAACGGATTAGAGTGTGTCCATTTCACCGGTGGTACCAGGAAACCGATTTCCTTGTATTTAAGTGCACTTCATGTATTTCTAATAAGATGACTTTCCAGAAAGTGAAATTTGTTATGTTCTGGCTTTTAAATGGTGAAATATAAATAAATTTCCTAATTTATCCAATTGGCAAGCTGTAATTCCTGTTTTCATTAACCACCTTTGCTGAAGTCTGGGCCTGGAGAGGCTCCAGAAGATTGTTGCTCTAAGGGGAAGTGCTTGTCTGTCACAAGTCCCATCTGGCTCCGATTTTAGCTCTGACGCTTCACCAGCTGGGCCTCACCAAGCCTGTCCTCTCTGGAGAACGAACACAACCCTCCCTTCTCACAGCTGGGAGCTCTGGTGAGGTGAGAAATGACCGTGCTCCTTGAAGCAAGGCCTTATTTAGACACGTGCCTTCAGCTCCATTCTGATCACTCAGCAGCAGCCCCAAGGTGTTGTAGTAGAGGGTTTGGTGCATTAAGATGGAGGTTGTGGCATGCTTCAGTTGTGCGATCTGCCCCTGGCTGTGGGACTTCGCTCGAATACTTGCCCTTTCTGAACCTGTTTCCCTACCATGAAATGGGAGTATTTTTCTGGCTTCTAGTGTCTTCATAAAGGAGGAGATATTTACTATTTATTAAATAGCTACGATTTATTAATCCTTTACTTACCAGTTTATACAGTTGATGAATATGTGCCTAGCACCGTGCTGGCACGTAAAAGGTACTTTGTAAATAGCCTATACGCCTGAGTATAAAGAAGTCATTCATTTTTTTCAGTAAGGAAGTTATAAAAGTTTTTTGGCCAAATTGAACATAAGAACTTTTATCATTGCAAATGAACTACTCAAGTGTGTACTTATGTTTAATTATGTGTATTTAAAACAAACATAGAAGTGTTGCTTTTATCCAGTCGTACATTCCCAGGAATAGCTGGCACTTGGGGATATAGGGATTCAAGAAGTAGCGCTAGCCTGGCGTGGCGCCTGCTGCATGGTGTGTACTCACCGTGGCACTCAGCTACTAGACTTACCTCCTGGGTGTAGCCATTCCAATCCCAATCCTGTAGGGATCTTAGATTTACTATGGCCCAAACGGAGCTCAGCATCTCTGGTTTCGTCCCTCCAGGCCTCTCCCTCTTCTGTATCATTCCCTCTTGCTGTGGACGGTACCAGTAAGTACTCAAGCCAGTGATCCATGAGCCCTCTTACTCCTGCCTTCCTACCTCCACCTCTGGCTTTGTTCCAGTTGAGTCCTATACTCTGGTTGCACATTAAGAAGTCACTGTTGGTGCCTGCCTTTCCTCCAGGTCTAACATTACACACGGTGACTGTCCTTTGAAATCCCTTGTCATCCAAAACAGGTCAGGAAAGTGACGTTTGAACTGAGACCTGAATGAGATAAGGGACAGGCCTGTTGACCAGGTGGGGGAAGAGCGTTCCTGGAGGGAACCAGTTCAGAAGCCCTAAGGTGGGAGCCCATATGTGACACTGGGCCATTGCGAGAAGGGGGTTGTCGTGAGGTTGTGCCAGAGGCAGTGTGTCAGCAAGGGGGCTGTCGAGGGCAGATCAGGGGCTTTTCTGTAGCTGAGATGGGTACTCAAGTGACAAGACCCGGCCTGGGTTTAAAGAGGAGTCTTCTGGTTGCATGTGGAGAAGGGACGGTAGCGGGGAAGGTAGAAGCAGAGACCAGGGAGGCGGTAGCTAGAGGAGTCCAGGGGAATGAGAACAATGGGTGACGAAGCAGTGGTGAGGTGGTCTGAAGGTGTCTCTAAAAGGGAAGTGTGAAAGCAAGTGCGGGGTCAAGAGCACCAGGGTTTGGGGCCTGTACGATTAGGTGGGCGGAGGTGTCTTTCTGAATTGGAGGGAAAACTCCCCCAATGGCAGCTGTGGGGGAATCAGGGATATTTGGGGAGTGGGTGCTTTGGCCTTGGGTTAAGACTTCCAAGATTTCTTGTTGCATACAGGATGTGCCCGGCGCTCTGTTGAATAATTGGAAGATTATTTTAATTAAAAGATTAATTAAGATTAAAGACTTAAAAGAATCATTAAAAGATTAAGACTTTTGCTGTTTTGGTGCAAAGATGGGTGTGGATCAACGGAGTCCTTAAAATGTATGACTAGACAAAATATCTCTGTTTGGTATAGATACATAAGGAAGAATCAGGCATTTGAGTGTTTCATTTCACCAGCAGTGGTGAAAGCCCTCATGTTCAATTTGGCCAAAAAAACTTTTTTAAATTTACTGCGAGAGAAGGATGATTTCCTCATTCGCAGAGGTATGTGGTATTTACTGAGCACCTGCTGTGTGCCAGCACCGTGCTAGGCGCTGGGGATTCACACGTTAATCCAGTGTAGAATTACAAACTGATTAAGTGTTCGTGGTGAGGGATTAATAAACGGTAGCCATTTAGTAAATATTCCTACTTTATAAAGGAGCCAGAAGCCAGAAGTCCATGGGCTTTACAGCCTCAGCTAGACCTTTTCTCCTTTCTCCACCTGGGCCTTCTCCCTCGCTCTCCTGTGAGTATCTCCTGCTGCCGGCTCTTCTCCCAAACAGCATTTGAACACGACTGGGTTTCCTCCACCCTCTCACTACTGGCCCGTATCTCTCCTGCATGTTCATACCCAGACATCTTGAACTGGTTGTCCTCACCCACTGCTTCAGTTTCTCTTACTTCTCAGTTTTATCCCTGAACTGCTCCCACGTATGCTTTGTACCCTGCCCCTCACCAAAGACAGGGCCTGTCACTAACTCCAGCAGAGATGTTTGTCCTCCAGTTCCATCTTCAACCTATTTAGTGCTCTTGACCCCTCCCTCCTTTTAGAAACAGTTGCTTCTGCTGGCTTTTCTGTTAGGACACAGTCAGGTTTCTCTTCCTCTTTCTTTGCCGTGTTCCTTTCCCTTGGCAGTTGCTACCTCCTGGTTCCCTTCTCTTAGCTGTTGGAATTTTTCAGACCCTGCCCCAGACTCCCATCTCACCTCGCACCCTGTCCCCGGGGAAACTCCCTCCCCTACTCACCACTCGTCCCTTGACTTTCCTTACTGTCTTCATGCTGATGGGTGCAGACCCATAGTTGCAGAGCAGACAGCTGTCTGGAGCTCCAGGCCCACAGACCCAGCTTCCTCATAAAGCTATCCACCACATGACCGAAGGGCATCTTCAGTTCTGCATGGCCCAAACTTAACTCATCATCTGCCCTCTTAGTACCACACCCCGCTCTAGGTCCTTTTCCCACCACCTTACGGGAGGTGAGGCCACCATCCCTCCAGTGGCTCCAGAGTTAGCCTGAATATCATCTTTAACTCCTTTGTCCCACCCCCCAACATCCCACATTACAAAATTGTGCTGATTTTAGCTCCCATACAACACACTTGTGTTTTCTCATTAGCCCACTGCCACCAGCATCTCAAAACCCACCATGATCTCACCTGAATTATTGCCACAACTTTCCTTCTGGCCTCTCCAGTGTTCTCTAGCCAACATTCAGTGCATTTTCCCCAAAAAGCCAGAAGGATCATAGCTTTAAAACCCTTGAAAGGCTCCAGATACCCTCAGATGAAGTCCCAACACCTGGACATGGCCCTCCAGGCCCCCTGTGCTCTGTCCCCTGCCTGCCTCTCCAGCTTCAGCTCCTGACATGCACACTCATTGTGCTCTGATCACATGAGCCTTACTGCACCTCAGGTGTGTCGTGTCTCCCATCATCCCTCTGGAATATTCAGTGCTGCTGTACCCCCTTCCCCCACCTCTTCCCCCACTGTCTTTGCCTCCTAGTTGCTGTTTGGATGTCTAGAACAGAATTTCATGTCTGATGTTCCTGTAGAAACTTCTGGTACTAATCAGATATTTATTAAACTCTTGTATAAATACCCCTCCTATGCCATAAGTTCCCTGAGGTTAGGATTTTTGTCTTATTTACCTCTGTGACCCCATGGCTCAATATTTGGGTAAAATACAGGACTCCCAGGTACATGTTAATTTCAAGGGAACAACAAATAACTTTTTAGTATAAATATCACATATTTCACAGAACTATTATTTGCTCAAGTCAGGAAATGAAAGCCAGGAATATTCATGCTGAAAAGTTATTTGTTGTTTGTTTGGAATTCACCTTTAACTGGGTGTTGTTTTAGGATCTTATTTATTTATTAGCAAGAGAGAGGGAGGGCACAGAGGGAGAGTGAGCATTAGACTTCCTGCTGAGGAAAGAGCTGGACATGGGGCTGGATCCTAGGATCCTGAGATCCTGACCTGAGCCGAAGGCAGACGCTTAACTGACTGAGCCACCCAGATGCCCCGGGTGTTGTGTATTTTTATTGGTTAAGTCTAAACCCTACTCAATGTGTATTAACACAGTAAATGTTCTGCACATCTGCTATGTGCTAGGCAACTCACACCTTCTCGTTAAATTATTATTTGTGCAGTTAACTTGTGCTCCCATATTAAGAATTTAAGCTCTTGAGGGCAAGGACTGTGCCCATTTTGTGTGCTTCTGTCCTCCATACTTGGCCCCAGGTACCTTCAATAAATATTCTGAGCATTGAAATGGAACTAAAAGGGGGCTCTTTTACAATGGTACTTCCTTTCTGTTGCCCGGAAGTAGGGGCCTTTGCTGTGGTAGGGGAGAGCCTGAAGGGGGCCGTGTCTGCTAGAGCCAGGGACTGGGCCCACTGCCCGTGGGGAGGCCGGCCCTCAAAGTGGAAGCACAGGAGCAGGGCCTTCCTGGGCAGAGGGGGTGAGACTCAGGCAGGCCCGCAAGATAAGATGGCCGCCCCTGGTGGAAACCTGATCTGCCCAGGCCCTCGATCTGGTCCCTGGATGCTTTCTTGCCTGTATTCATCTCCTTATCATCTGACCTTCCTTAATGTCTGTGGAGTGTCCCATCTGGGACTCACTGGGGCGCTGTGAATACAGGAATAACGATGGTGATAATCCCTCTCATCCCTGGTTTCTGACACAGTGCCTACCCTCAAATAGTTTTGATTTAATCCTCAAATTGCTGAAAGTGATCAAATCTAGGCACTCAGGTTACTCTGGAAAAGTCAATCTCATTGAATCCTCCTAACCAGCCCTTCAGGAGAGACACTAATAGCATTCTCATTACCCAGATGAGAGAGTGGAGGCCGCAGAGGATGAGTAATTTGCTCAAGCAGGGACCCAGCGACGTGGTGTTGCAGCACGGAATTGTGATCAGACGTGGTCTCAGGCACACGGCACAGCACCCTATTCCCCGCACCCACACTGCTAGCTCTGTGACCTTGGGCACATTATTCTAATCTCTGGTTTCCTTATCATTGGTAAAATGGGGTTAATGAGTGTCTTCCTCATAGAGTTATGGGAACCTAGTTTAATCACGTAAAGTTATAGTACAGGCCTGGAAGAAAGTAAGTGCTTAATGCTTAATAAAGGAGCTACCAAAGTCACTACTGTTTTTTCATCCATTCCTGAGACCACCCAATGCCTGGTGCTTCCTGAGCAGCTAGTAGCTGCAAATGTTTGATGACTAAATGCTATTATTAAGTGGGGTGTTTCCCAAACTTGGCCTGAAGACATGAATTACCTGGGAGTCACTTGCTATAAAATAGATTCTCAGGCCCTTCCCTTGGAGATTCTGATTGGTAGGCGTGGGTGGGGCCTGGGAGTCTGTATCTTTTAGAAAGAACCTCAGGTAAAATGCATCCTTAGGCTAATGTAGGAAATCCCTACATAATGTAAGGCAGGCTAATGTTACGAGCCTCTCTCGTAGCTTGGGTGGGGCAGTGACTCAGGTGATGTTTAGAATCAGGTGGACAGGCTTAGTCCTTAGATGTCATAAGACTTTAGTGATACCTTTTCTGATTCTAAAAATCATCTAGGGGCACCTGGGTGGTTCAGTCGTTAAGCGTCTGCCTTCAGCTCAGGTGAGATGATCCGAGGGTGCTGAGATCGAGCGTCACATCAGGTTCCCTGCTCAGTGGGAAGCCGCTTCTCCCTCTCCCACTCCCCCCTGCTTGTGTTCCCTCTCTCGCTGTCTCTCTCTGTCAAATAAATAAAATCTTAAAAAAAAATAAAAATCACCTAAACTATTTGGTCTCAAATGATCTTCCCACACATTATCTACAAAGGAGAAATTAGTGACTTTGTAGTGGAGAAACCTAGTAGACACCTTCACGGAGTCATTAAAGGTAGTATCACTGATAATGGGACAAACCATGGGTCACTTGATGGGAGGCACTGAGGACACAGCACCACTTCTGAAGCTCCCTGCAGAAAAACTTAACCTGAGTCTAATAATAAGGAATCATCAGGCAAGTCATCCAAATTGAGGGACATTATACAGAACAGCCTTACTAACTGTCAAGGTCAGATTAAATGAGCCTACAGAGGTGGCAGCTAGTTGCCATGCTATGTGATTCTGATTGGAGCCTTGATAGGTGGGCGTTACCATAAAGGACGTTATTGGCCCAGTTGCTGACATTGGAATATGCACATATGGAATATTGGAATTCCATATGGAATATGGACTGTGGAATAAGGAACAGTATTTTATCAATGTTAGATTACCCAGTTTTGACAGTTATATGGGCAGTTACATAAGGGGGATAGCCTCGTTCTTAAAAGTTATGCATAGAGGAATTTAAAAGTAAAGTACATGATGTCTTTATTTTTAAATGGTTCCGAAAAAAGTGATGCCTGTGTATAAATATGTAGATAGGACAGGAAATAGGCACAGTGTTAAAAATCGTAAAGCAGATATGCAATGTTGAAAATCGATGCTTATTGTTAAAATAACAGAAGACACGTAGGACAGAAAAATACAAAGAAGAAAGTCTAACCCATACACCCCACCCCACAGACAACTGGACAACCATCCTGTCAGTAGTGGAATACTTACATGTCCTTGAGTCATCATATTTCTGTTTGAAACTTAAAATGGGCGAATGTTCTACTTGCTCTCTGTAATGTGTTTTCACTCCAAGACATATCCACCCACGTCTTCGCATGTGAGTGTTGTGTTTCTTTAATGGCTGCATGGTGCTCCTGCTGAGGGGACCATACTTTCTTTATCCATGGGTATGTAGATTGTTTCCGCCTTGCCTCTTCTAGACTGTGCCAGAGTAAGCATCATTGCAAAAATACATTTTTGCCTCCTTGTCTGAGTGTTTTATAATGCAGAGCTGCTGGATCAGATAGAGCGAGGTTGAGACAGAAATAGGGAGTCAGAGACAGGCAGAGTCAGGAGAAAAGAGGCATGCCTGAGGAGACAGAGGGAGCCTGTGTGAGGCGTGGAGGCCCCAGCCGCCCGGCCACAGGAATCCCGCCAGAGAAGTGACTGAGTCACTTTTCGGAACACACCCTGCAGATACAGCTGTAGGTAAGGGCAGAGTCCTCCATGCAGGGATTTTCGTGGGTCCATTGTTCTTGAGAAGCGGCCTGATTGCACATTGACAGGGGGCTGGTTTTATAGATTGCCGTGCTCCTCAGAGCCACTCTCCAAGTAGGGCTGCCAGATTTAGCAAATGAAAATACAGGAAGCCCAATTAATTCTGAATTTCAGATAAAGAATAAGTCTGTCCCATACAGCCTTATACTAAAAGTGTATTTGTTGTTTACCTGAAATTCTAATTTAATTGGGCATCTGTATTTTATCTGGAAACCCCATCTCCAAGCACAGTGAGAGCAGCAAGGTGAAGTCAGGATAGAGGGGGGTGTGTGTGTGTGTGGGTGTGTGTGTGTGTGTGTGGGTGTGTGTGTGTGTGTGTGTGTGTGTGTGTGTGTGTGTGTGTGTGTACGTATGCACGGAGGGCTTCTGAGGTGGCTCAGGAGGTTTTAGCTCCTGACCTGGGTGTCAGTTGTAGTTGAGGGGAAGGGACTTGTCTAGGGTCTCACAACCATGGGTGGTACAGCTAGGCAAGGCCCCAGCTTTGTGCTCTGCAGTAACTTGTGTATATGTCTTAAAAGTATTAATGTAATAAACACAAATATTAAAAACATCACGATTTCCTAAACTCCACTTAAATATCTTTAGTTTTAAAAAGTACTGGCAGGGTCCTGGGACTCTGCCTTTCCGAACTGTTCTCACATTCTGGAACATGCATCTGCCGCGGGCTGCTTAATCATGGTGGCCACTGGTCACTGCTGCCTGAATGTCCTCCCACTTCCCTTCCCCTCTCACCTGCCCATCCTGGTGACCTCAGCCTGGAGTCGGTTTGGATCTCACTCCTCTGACTCACCCTGCATCCCTTGGGGCTGGTAAGTTGCCTCTTCCTGTCTTCCTCCCTCACCTGTGAGCTCCACAGGCACAGACCTTGTTTGTGTCCAGCTGGGTTATCACGATAGCCTAGCCTCCTAGGCTAGATACCTGCTGCGGCTCACTCGCTGTGATTTGGGGGTATCTCACCTCTGAGCCTCAGTTTCCTTATCCGTAAAATGGGGCTAATAACCTTTGCAGTCACAGAGGCCCGGGGGTCTACAGGTGTGAAAGGTGGGTTTGGGTGGGGCACAGAGGAGGCTCCTGGGGCTTTCCCTGGAGACAGATTCAGCCTTCTGCCAGGAAGGTGGTGATAACAGGGTGATAGCAGTCCAGTCCAAGGGGGCGAGGCTGCCAAGGCCAAATTAGTGTGCGAGATAGTTTGAGAGATTGCGTGTGTGCGAGCCCCTGGTGGTGAAAGCGGGGGAAGTGAGCGGGGGAGGGTGCACTCCGCACCTAGGAGAGACCCCAGCGCCTGTCGCAGGCCTGGAGCACCAGGGTGGCAGGTGTGGAGAGGCCTGGCTTCAGGGTGTCCCTCAGGCCACACACAGACACCTGCCACCCTCGAGGCCTCACACAAGCCTTTTAACCGGGGCGATCACCTCTTCCTGGTTACCCAGGACTGTTCCAGAACTCCCCCTTCTTACTACCCCCATTGGACAGATGAAGAAACCGTGTCTCAGAGGCAGTCTGGCGGTTGGGTTTTTTTGGTTTTGTTTTTCCCCATGAAAAAGGAGTGTATTTGAAATTGTGACACATGTATCTGAAATAAAACATTCATACCTTTCAGAAAAGGCTAGGAGGCAAGGAAGCCTACCCACCCCTGTCCCTCCTCAGATGTAACCAAAGTCTTGGGTCACCTTTCACAGATAGTCTGGGCCTACACGGCGGATATTATCTTATTTACTTCTGCACAAAAGGCAGCCTATTAGATACACTGTTCCCCTGAATTTTTTTCACTTAAAGTCTTGCGGTTCATTCATCCATTCAGCGAATATTTATTAGGCACCTACTGTAAAGCAGGCGCTGGTGAGGCACGTAGGTCACAGTAGTGAGTGAGCCAGTTGCTGCGCAGGTGGAGCCATGCAGGGTGGAGAGTGAATATTTAGGTTTGGGGGGCCTCAATAGTGAGGACATTCTCTCTGTAACAAGAGCAAACACCTTTCTACAAATTTTTTTTATTGACAAAATGTAATATTTAGGGGAGCCTGGCAGCTCAGTCAGTAGAGCGTGCAACTCTTGATCTCTCAGGGTCATGAGTTTGAGCCCCATGTTGGGGGTAGAGATTACCTAAATAAACTTTTTTTAAAAATGTAATATTTAGGGGCACCTGGGTGGCTCAGTGGGTTAAGCGTCTGCCTTCCACTCAGGTCATGATCTTAGGATCCTGGGATCAAGCCTTAGGTTGGGCTCCCGGCTTAGCGGGGCGTCTCCTCCCTCTCTGTCTGCCCCCCACCCCCATTTGTGTTTGAGCGCCTTTCTCTCTCGCTATACCAAGACAAACCTCAGTTTGTACAAACCACAGGCTGTATTTGCCAACCTCTGGTCTAAAGGGCGATCAGCAAAATAAGTAAAGCATACACTCTGTCAGGTACTGGTGAGTGCAGGGGAGAAGAGTCAAACAGGGAGGGGGGCTAAGGAGCCTGAGACTGGAGGGCATGAAATGGTGCCACAGAAGGCTTTCCTGAGGAGATGAAGAGGTGAGCCTGGAGGCCATCTTGGGGGGAGAACATTCCAGGGAAAAGGGAGCATCACATGCAAAGTCGACGAAGCTGAAGCATGCCTGGTGTATTGTGGCTGGTGCCTCCTTAGCTCAGAGGGGCCACAAAGGCCAGACCCTGCAGAGCCTCCTGGTGTAGTGAAAATCATGGCTTTTCCTATTGGATGGGAGCCATGGAGGGTTTATGTACACAGATAGGCTTTGACATTTTAACAGCTATCAAATATTTTATTGATTGGACTGTTAGGTACTTAACAGGCTTCTATGATGGGCAACTTTTGCTACCCTTAAAATTAATGAAGCTAATACTTGCACATGATAAAAAAAAAATTCAGACATGGGATAGGGCATGTAGTAAAACATCTCCCTCCCACCCCTCCCTGGCAGCCACCCAGATCCCCTCCTCAGAGACAACCACTATTACCAGTTTCTAGTGTCTCCCTCCAGAGGTGGTTTCTGTGTCTCTAAGAAATACCTATGTATTTCTCCCTCTTTATATGCAAATTGTGCGTGTTGTTCTGTGCCTGTACCTTGAATCCATTACATGTAGAGCTTCCTCCTTTTTGACAGGTGTGTAATCTGACTGCACTGTAATGTATTAGCTGGTCTCTAGGTGGGCCTTGGCCTGAGTGTGGGACCATCGAATACCAGCTTGGGATGCTAGAGAGATGCCCATCTGAGCAAGGCTCCTGCACAGACCAGGCACACAGCAAGTGCTCAGCAAATTGGAATGAAAAGGGTTTGCACATCTTTGCTTGGTGTCCCCAACTCTGGGCCACACACAATAGACTTGGACCCAAAAACTCCCTTGAAAGCCATTTATATCTGGGGATGGTGATTTTGACTCCTTCAAAGGGCCTATGGGGTCAGGCCCAAGGCTGAATCATTGCTTTCAGGCAAGTGCGAGACACTCAAGAGGTTTTGTTTTTTAAATCAAGGAAGGATAAGGGTGGAGGTTGAGCCTTGACTCATTCCTTGAACTTTCTGTAGACAATGTCTTCTTCCTGGTCAAGATTAACTCTTTGATTGATTTGCTCACTGATTAATGATCTAATCAACAGGGGCCAGTTGGCCTAATATACAAAGAGCTCTTAGCAACTAAGAAATTCATCAACTCTGTGATCAAAGAACATGAAGGGATAGTTCCAAACATGGAGAAACAGAAATGGCTTTAGAGCATGTAAAAAACACTCCACCCCATTCATGTGAAATGCACATTGTGACTAGGAGGTCTCGCTTTCCCTTATCAGATGGGCAAAGATAGAAGAGTCAGACAATACCCTCCCTGGGCCAGGTTTTAAGAAGGGATCCTCACCATCCTGCTGGTGGAAGTGTAATTTATTTTAACCTTTTGGGAGGACATTTGGACAAATGTATCAACATTTTCTATGATGTAACTTTGACCCAGAGTGCAAAGAGGTGTGTCCACATACTCATTGAAATTGCCACCTTGTTTATAGTAGCAAAAACTTGTAATCTAACCGAAAGTCTCAGCACGAGTCCTCTTGTTAGATAAATTGTATAATTGTGGTATAATTTATACAGTGGAAGAGTATGTAGTCCTGCAAAAAATTAAGGAAGGTGAGTGTAATGATATGGAATAATTTCCAAGACAATGAATATTGTTACTTGGGAGGAAAAAGCAAAGTGTAGGCTAGCATGTGGGCTCCCATTTGTGGTACTTAAAGAAGACCGATCTATCTATCTATCTATCTATCTATCTATCTATCTATCTATCTATAGATATATATATATATAATATATATTGTGTATAATACATATTAACATGTACATACCTTGTTTCTATAAAGACCATCTCTGGAAGGTCCTAAAAGACATTGGTAAGGGCGCCTGGGTGGCTCAGTGGGTTAAAGCCTCTGCTTTCGGCTCAGGTCATGATCTCAGGGTCCTGGGATCGAGGCCCGCATCTGGCTCTCTGCTCAGCAGGGAGCCTGCTTCCTCCTCTCCCTGCCTCTCTGCCTGCCTCTCTGCCTACTTGTAATCTCTCTCTCTGTGTCAAATAAATAAATAAAATCTTTAAAAAAAAAAAAAGACATTGGTAAAAATAGTTGCTTTGGGGGAGGGTATCTGGGATGAAGGGAGACTTTCTGCTTTGGATGGTTGTCAGTCACATTTTTAGTTATCGTTTTTATTTTTTTGGGAGAGAGCGTGCAAGAGAGAGCAAGCATGAGCGGGGGTGGGGGGTGGAGGGCAGAGGCAGAAGGAGAAGCAGGCTCCCCGCTGAGCCCGGACCCTGTCGCGGCTCCATCCTAGGACCCTCGGGATCATGGCCTGAGCCAAAGGCAGATGTAACCCACTGACCCATCCATCTATTGCTTTTACCTTTAGTGGGGGACGGACACCTGTGGAAAATGCAGGCTTCTGTTCACCTTTATCTTCCTCTCAGAGGCCCTTCCTGCTCACATGAGATAGTCCCAAACCGTTCTCCAGGGCAGGTGTACCAGTTTTCACCCGGCTACTGGCGTGTGCGCCCAGCCCCGCGCCGGGCGGCCCGGGAGCGGGCTCAGGCAGCGCCTCGGCCAGCAGAGGGCGCGGGAGGACCGCGCCCCGGGGCGTCGGGCGGGGAGCGGGGAGCAGTCCCCTGGCCCGGCGGGGTCCCCTGCGCCTCCGCCTCAAAGGCCGCCCACTTTCGGGAGGACCTGACACCAGTGCATCTGCAGTGTCGCCTTTCCTCCCGCTACGCAGCCTGGGGGCAGCACCTAGGAAAGCTGGTCTGTTGGCGCCGGGGCCTCGTTCGACGCCCCCATCCCCCCACCTCGCGGTCTGCGCCGCTTCCAGGAGGGAGGGGAGCGAGGGCGGGGGCAATTCCATCAGAAAGGAGGGGACAGCGCAGGGTCCTCCCCCAGCTCTGTCCTCCCCCGCAGGCGCAGGTGCCTGACCGTCGTCGGAGGAAAATGGAAAGCCGGAGGCCCAGACCTTGGCCTCTGAGCGCTCGCGGCCCCTGGACTCTACCCGTGGGCCTCTCCAGGATATAGGATTTACTCTTACCTGATGGGATTGTCCCATGAATTTTTTTTTTAAGATTTTTATTTATTTATTTGACAGAGATAGAGATCACAAATAGGCAGAGAGGCAGGCAGAGACAGAGAGGAGGAAGCAGGGTCCCCGCTGAGCAGGGAGTCCGATGTGGGACTCGATCCGAGGACCCTGGGATCATGACCTGAGCCGAAGGCAGAGGCCTAACCGACTGAGCCACCCAGGCGCCCTGTACCATGAATTGTTAATCCATGATACTGTTGATAAACATTTGGGTCATTCCTAGATTTTTGGTATTAGGAAAAGGATTCGTTGAATATTCTCTTGTTTCTTCTGAGTTTGGGGCTGGCAGCAGTTCTCAGCTTTGACGGCTCACTAGAATCACCTGGAGAGTTTTAAAAAACTGCTAATACCGGAGGCCACCCCTACCCCTTCCCAGGCTAATCAAATCAGGATGTCTGTGGAGGTGGGGCCCGGGTCTGGGTGTTCCCTAGCAGAAGGTAATCTGCCTCCTGGGCTGAGAACCTCTGCGAATAGATTGGCCTAGGAGTAGAAGAGCGGGAAGAGGAGAGTCACCTGTTACTAGCTGATGCCAAACTTTTCCAAAGTAGTTGTGCCCATTGACACTCTCCTCAGCATGGGACAAAAGTCCTGCGCCCTCACACCCTCATCAACACTTGATATTGACCAGATTTTAACTTTTTTTTTCTTTTGATGGGTGTGAAATGGTATCTCGCTGTGGTTTAATTTGCATTTCTCTCATTACTAATGAGGCATTTGGTGAAAATGATGAAACAGACTGAAAAGGAGCCAGCCAGGTGAAGATCTGGGGGAGGGAGGTGTGTGTTGGGGTGGGGGGTTGGCTGGCAGGTGCCAAGAGCCTGTAATGGGAAAGGGCTGGGATGTGGAGGAACACAAAGAAGTGTGGAAGGAAATCATTGTGCCTGGGGAGTGGGGAGAGTGGCTCAAGACAAGGTCAGCATAGGTCAGATCAGCCGGGCGGAGAGCTGTGGTGAGGACTTTGGCTTTTACTCTGGGTGAGACAAGAACATGGGAGGGTTTGAGCAGAGAGACTCGGTCTTACTCCTCCCTCTGGCTTCATTTGGAGAATCACGACATTGTGGAACTAGACACAGTAGGGGGGTGTGTTCTTCGTAGTGACTACATATGGCCCACCTCCCCCACCTTACCTTCGACTCACCAACTAGAACACAAGTTAGTGACGCACACAGACAGTTGTCCCTGCCCTCATTCTAGGCGGTGAGTTGGGGGACTTACAGGTTTTCATAGTTCTTGCTTCACAGATGGAATCAAGCTGGGGGGATTTACTGCTGTGCCCCCACTCTTACCCCAGGCCTGGAGTGAGTGGGTGGGCTCACAGCAGAGCGGAGGGTGAGGCTCCAGCTGCACCCCCCCCCCGGGGCCCACCTCACATTTGATCATTCAGTCCACCCCCCCCACACTGTGGAGCCCCGTGTTAGGTACTTTTAGACACAGGATTTATGACCCCCAGACAGGTGAGAAGACCCACCTCAGCCCCTCCCTTCCCTACTTCTTTCTCCCACCTGCCCAGAGTGGTCTTTCTTAACCAAACTCTAACAGGTCCCTCCTCAGCTGAAAATCCTGTCTTGGCTCCCACTGTCCCTGGGGCAAAGTTCAAACTCCTCTGGGCCCTGGAGGCCCAGCAGATCTGACCTCTCTAGCTTGCCCACCCCACCCCCATCCCTGGGAGCTGCTCTCAATGACTCTGAAGTAGTTACTGATTCTAACCCCGGGCCTTTCCCCTCGGTATTTCTTCACTTCCTCTGGGAAGTTGCCCCCGGACCCCCTGTCAGGTGACCGGCTTCTTGACTGTCACGGTGCCTGTGGCCTCCCCCCCATCAAAGCACACTTCCCTTTGCTTAATTATTGTCTGTTTACTTCGTCTCTCTCCCCCACCAAACAGCGAGCTACCCTTTGGTAGAGACCCCGAGTGTTTGGTTCAGGACTGTGTCCCCAGCTCCGGGAATAGTGACTGGCACGTAGCGGGTGCGCAGTAAACATTTGCTAAGTGAAGGAACGGGTGCCTTTTGCTAGATGATGCCAGATTGCTTTGCGAAAAGGCTGTGGCATTTCACACCGCCAGCAGCCACGTAAAGGTGTTCATTTCCTCGCATCCTCCCCCGAAATGTGTATCGTCCCTCGTCAATCCCACGCTCTTTGTGAGGCGCCAGCCTGACTGAGGAAATTTCCGCCCCCCTCCCCGAGCCTGAGGCGGAGGCGGTTTCGGAACGTCAGGTGCCCAGACCCGCGGTGCGCGGCGCCAGGGGGCGCCAGAGGCGGACGACCGTGCAGCGCTGAGCTGGGGGGGGCGCGGGATCCCCAAGGGGGTCCCGCCTCGCCTGGGGCTCCCGGCGCCCG
>LNAC01000191.1:2481306-2500879 GCA_002007465.1 Ailurus styani
GGGAGACGAGGGCGCAGGGGGAGCGCCTCGAGTCGGGGCTGGACGGCGGCGCCCTCGGTGTAAGATCTGGAGGCCGAGGCGGGCGACCCGGGCGGCCCGGGTGAGGAGGGGCCCCGGGCGGGCAGGAGGGGCGGCCCCGGCCGTGATCCCTTCGTTCCTCCGGGAAGTACGGAGTGCCGGCCCCGCGGCCCCCGCCCGCAGCAGGCTTCTGTTTGTTGACTGAGTGCGCGACCGAATGCCTGACCCTGCCCTTTTCTCCGTCTCCCCTCAGAGTTTACCTTCCAGCAGCCCTACGACCAGGCCCACCTGCTGGCGGCCATCCCGCCTCCCGAGGTCCTCAACCCCACGGCCTCTCTGCCCACGCTCATCTGGGACTCTCTCCTGGCACCCCAAGCCCAGCCCATCGGCTGGGCCTCCTTTCTGCCCCAGGAGGT
Organism: Ailurus styani; assembly: GCA_002007465.1. NCBI lineage: Eukaryota > Metazoa > Chordata > Mammalia > Carnivora > Ailuridae > Ailurus > Ailurus styani. The sequence goes on from LNAC01000191.1 coordinate 2,481,741, forward strand.
CCCCAAGGCCGTGGAGCTGACCTCCCTGTCGGACGAGGACAGTGGGAAGGGCTCCCAGCCCCCCAGCCCCCCCTCACCGGCTCCTTCGTCCTTCTCTTCCACCTCAGCCTCTTCCTTGGAGGCCGAGGGCTATGTTGCCTTCCCAGGCTTGGGCCAGTTGCCCACGCAGCTGGCCGGGCTCTCCGTGGCCAAGGACTCCCAGACTCGCAAGGCCTTCAACTGCAAGTACTGCAACAAGGAATACCTCAGCCTGGGTGCCCTCAAGATGCACATCCGGAGCCACACGCTGCCCTGCGTCTGTGGCACCTGCGGGAAGGCCTTCTCCAGGCCCTGGCTGCTGCAGGGCCACGTCCGGACCCACACTGGTGAGTGTCCCCGTGGGCCGCCGCCCTCCTCCCTCCTCGCGGGCCCTGCTGCCTTCTCTGCCAGCTCTGGGGGGCACTGGGCTTTCTGTGATGTGGCGGAGTGTGGAAACTGGGGCTCCAGTCTCCTGACTTCTGGCTCCTTAGCTTGGGGGCTTGGCTCCCTGAAATGTTTGGCAGAAACATTTCATTCGTTCATCAGCGAGGCAGATGGGAGAAGTAGATAACTTTATGTCTCTGCAGTCTCCGTTTCTCCACCAAATGGGTTGGAGTTGGATATGGGAGAGGTGCAACCAACACCTTGCTGCCAGGCCAGGTGTGAAGGGGCCCACCTCACTCCACCCTCCCATCCCCATCCCCACCCCCACCCCAGCCAGGCAGGATGCTGTGAGACCCCCTACCTGGCTCTGAGTCCTGCTTCCAGAATTTCAAACCTTGAGTCAGTGATTTACCTCTCTGAGCCTCAATTTCCACCTCTGTAAAATGAGCATAAGAACATCTTGTGGGGTTTCTGTGCCAGGTTAATGAAAGAAAGCACCTGAGCCACCACTTGATACATGATAAGTGCACAGAAACGGTTTTGATACTTGCTCTGCTTCCATGCTGTGTGACTTTGGGCAAGTGATGTAATGTCTGAGCCTCAGGATTAGGATAGCATAAGCCTATAGGGTGGATTCTGTTTTTGTTTTTTTTTTAAAGATTTTATTTCTTTATTTGACACAGAGAGAGAGAGATCACAAGTNCGGATTCTGTTTTTGTTTTTTTTTTTAAAGATTTTATTTCTTTATTTGACACAGAGAGAGAGAGATCACAAGTAGGCAGAGAGGCAGAGAGAGAGGAGGAAGCAGGCTCCCTGTCGAGCAGAGAGCCCGATATGGGCCTCGATCCCAGGACCCTGAGATCATGACCTGAGCCGAAAGCAGAGGCTTTAACCCACTGAGCCACCCAGGCGCCCTATAGGGCGGATTCTGATAGCATTTGGTAGGTTGGCCATCAAGATTCAGTGGCTCTTAATCACTTCATAATAATTTGTGATCAGGGTTCTCAGATCTGCTCTCCCCACCCCCACCATGGCGTAGGTAAACTCAGTCCTATTATGCAGACTGGGAATACCTTTGGCAGCAGAAAACAGTTAGGTCTTAATGTTTCAAAAACATAATACTAAATGTGTAGAAGATTGTGAGATGGAGCCTCTTCTGTCCTCTAACTTTCTGGAAATGTGGAAGAGGTAGCCACTGTGTCTTTTCAGAACTTGAAAGGTGGAGGCCACCATCTTTGGGGCTGTTCTTTGGGGAGTGACTTTGGTAGAAGGTTCAAGGGTCATAGCTATCAGCTTTGGGGTCAAGCTGACTGGGTTGGAGACCTCAGTTCTGGCATTTCCTGGCCCAGTGGCTGACCTCTGAGCCATGAGCGTCAGTGGGGCGGTTTGTTAGGCCTGGCGTTTTTGCAGGCATTATTAGTATCATTATTACTCCTACCGAGTGTCCCTGGGATCCTCCCCAGCTTGCAGACTATGGCTCCCCGTTTCTCTTACTTTGTGCACACATAGCCCTGGTTTTTAAAGGGACCCGATATGAGGGTCCAGCTGCATGGCCTCTGTCTTGGGCGATTGCCCAGCTGAAGAGGGCTCTATTTGGAGGAGTCAGAACTCTTGAGGTGCTCCCCTGAGCCCCCCAGCTTCTCTCCCCACCCATCAGGACATTTTCATGTAAAGGCACGGCTGGGACACAAAAAGCCTGTTGAAATGCACCATCACCATCCTCATTGACTCCCATTGTGTTCCTTAATGGTGGGCCCAGTGGGTGGGGGCTGGGGGGGGTGGAGCAGGTGCATGGGCCAGTGGTGCCCAGCACCTGTTCCAGGCCGCAGCTGCTGGCCCACAGCGTGTCAGGCCCCCTTAATCCGGGGAGTATCACATGTACAGTGCCCCCCTCGGCGGCCTTTGTCCCCGCCGGCCTGGTGCCGATTTCACACTCGCCAAGATCACCATAAAGACGTCTGCGGGGGTGGGGGATCTGCAAGGGGTGCAGGTCTGTGCCTGCTGCTTGCACACACACAGACCTCCACCCCATCACCTCCTATAAGGCCTCCTTCCTCCTTTGTTCACGTTCCGTCTAATCATACATGACATAAAGGTAACGCTCATCGAGCACTTGCTGTATGGGAGGGGCATTGCTGTATGGGAGGGGGAAACCATGGCTTCCTTCACCTGGGTTAATGCGGTAAATCAACAGCCTTAGGAGGGAGGTGCTGTCAGTAACGGCCACCTTACAGATCAGGAAACTGAGGCACAGAAGGAAATCACTTTCCCAAGTCACAGCTCATTCATAAGACTGAGCCAGGGCTCCTTTACCTCTGCCAGGGAGGTGAGAGGGGAAGTGGCTTTCTGCGCCCTGGGGAAAATAGGACTCCTTGCCCTGATCCATATCTGCATACCGTAAGCCTTTAGTTCACAAGGGAGCTTGTGAAGGAGAAAGAACTTCACTTGCAGTCCTCAGACCTTTCAGGCCTAGTGTGCAGAGGGTGCTCAATAATGACAGTTAACTCAGTCATCCCTTCCTTAGTCCTTCTTCTAAGTTCCCCGCTTCTCTGGTGTGGCCTGTTTCCTTGTATATCTGCCCCAGGAGACTGAGCCCTTGAATGGATGGCTCAGGCATAGTCAGCCTCAGGCATCTGACTTTTGGACCCCTCCCTCCCAGTGCCCAGCACAGTGCCCCAGGCAGCCAGAAGGTTGATGGGATTCATTCATTCCTTGCTCTTGAATTCCAACCCTGGGATTTAACAAATGGGCCATGGCCTAAGGGTATATAATGCCGAGAGTGGGAGGGTAGAGTGCTATTTTTTACTAAAGAATGTTCAGCATTATTGCCTGGCATAGAATGGGAGCTTGATAAGTACTTGTTTAATGAGTTATTATTCAGACTTCTTATTTAGGGAATGCACCCCCAAGAAAGAAAAAACACAACATTGCCAATGTTTTTGTACTACGAACTCTATCGTCTTAGTTGGGGCAGGAACTTACAAAAAGTTGGTGAACAACCATTATCTGGTGGTGATTGAAGGGTCAGGCTCCTCTGAAGCTTTAAAAAAAAGACACAATCTACTGTATGAGCACTTACTGAGCACTTACTATGTACCTAGCTCTACGTGCATAACTCTATTTTCAGCACAGCCTTGGCCAGGCAGGTGGTATGAGGGCCACAGGTGGGAAGGAGTTTTAAACAAGTCATAAAGTAAAAGATTTCTGTAGCCTCTTGGGGGTCCCAGGCCCTGAGCCATTGGAATGAATTCAGGGGAGGCCTCTGCTCTCGTGGGACTCAGTCTGGGGGACAGACAAGACTTGAAATTACCAAACATGGTCAGCATTATGATGGGGAAGCCACTCAGAGAAGTGGCCTAACCTGCTGGGGGGACCGGATGTGCCAGGGAGACTTTAAGGCTGACTCAAGCTTTGTCCACAGATGAAGTAAATCCAGGAGTGATAATGAGGAACACGCACTTCAGCCCCCTTAACCGAGAGGCCATCTGTGTAGTGGTTCAAATGAGAGGCTCTGGAGTCAGGCTGCTTGGTTCTTGCTGGTGGCCCTGCGTATGCTACTTAGCTTCTCTGTGCCTCAGTTTCACCATCTCTAAATTGAGGACAAGGGTAGGATTAAGTAAGATGAGCGTACAATGCTCCTCACTATCTCTGGCACAAAGTAAGTGTTCAGTAAGTGCAGTTGCCATCATTATCTCAGCTGGCTTGCCTGGATAAGTGCTTTATTTACCATCTCTGGATTACCAGCCCTCATGGGGGTGGGGATGAACAGCTCCATTTTACAGATGAGCAACTGGAGGCTCAGAGCAGCCAGATGACTTGCTCCAGGTCACATGGTGGGAAGTGGCAGAGCTTCCAATCATATCTAGGCCTTTGGACACAGAGTTATGGCCTGTTTTTTCTGGGTCATGGGATTCTTTCAGGGGTGGGATGATCTGGGCTCTACAGGCCTGGGTGGGTGGGCAGGGATTTCAATAAATAAATGTCAGCTGTTACCCAAGAGGTTTTAGCACTCAACTCCTGTTTTCTGTCCCCAGGCGAGAAGCCCTTTTCCTGCTCCCACTGCAGCCGTGCCTTTGCCGACCGCTCCAACCTTCGGGCCCACCTGCAGACCCACTCAGATGTCAAGAAGTATCAGTGCAAGACATGTTCCCGAACCTTCTCCCGCATGTCCCTGTTGCACAAACACCAAGAGTCAGGCTGCTCAGGGGGCCCCCGCTGACCCTCAAGTCTCCTTCTGCCTTTCCAGACAACCCCCTCCATCGAAGCCTTCCCAACTCCAGAAGGAAGGTGCTCCCATACTTCTCACTGCCACGGAATTCCCTTTTGAGCTGCCCTGTTTGGCTGTGTTGGCCCCACAGGACTCTGAGGACCATTTTCCAGTTCTCTCTGCCATAGGTGCCTCTCCGTAGGCTCTGAGAGAGGCCTTGCCGTGGACATTTCTGTGGACGGCTGATAGGGAGGGTGGTTTGCAGCCAAGTGTTCGGCTTCTCTGTGTGGGTTTGTGTATCCAAAGGTGTTTGGATACAGCTGCTTTGAGCTCCAGGACAAAAGCCGACAGACTGATAGGAAGCTCCCCCCCACTCAGGGGAACCCATTCCTCCCCCATCCAGAACCCTCAGGCCACCCCTCCGGGAGGTGTGACTAACTATGCAGTAATCCACCCCCAGGTTCAGCCTGGGGGCCTGTGGGCAGCCGCTGACACAGGACGTGTCTGGACCCCAGGTTGCCCCAGGCCGGGCAACGAGCTCAGTCTCCTTCAGTCTCCTATTTGTCACGGTGGCACCTGTCTCATGGGCAATTTAACAACAGTCCCAAAAGGGACTGTGAGTAATTGCTGTCACTTGCTGGGGGCCTGAGTGGGGTGCTTCAGCCCGACCGATGTGTCTCCTGGAACTATTTTTGAGGTCTGACAGGTGGACCTGGGAGGAAGATGTTTACATTTTTAAAGGTACACTGGTATTTATATTGCAAGCAACATTTTGTACTAAAACATTTTGTATTATAGTTATATGTACAGTTTATTGATATTCAATAAAGTGGTTAATTTATATATTAAAAAAAAGTCTACTTAGTTTTATAGAAGGGTGAGCCTCCAGGAAGGGAGGAGGGGCAGGGATTCCTGGAGCTCAGATATTCCTGATGGGCTTACATCCTGTCCTCTTAAAATCACGTGGCTTTGGCACTGACTTTGACTGTCAGGAACCTTATTTGTGCAAATGGGTTTCCTCTGAGCCTGGGTGTCCTGTCTGATGTGGAGGGTGGGAAACACCTGTGGGCCAGTGAGCAGTAGGGGACTGCGTGCAGGTTCCTTGCACTTCACACTGTGACCCCGATTGATTCGCTCATCCTTCCATGTTGAGGCTGACCAGGCCCACAGGGTGAGAAGCCAGCTCCCTGGGTCTTGTCAACTAGACAGGCTGCTGGGCTTTGCCCCAGCACTGCAGGTCTTTTGGGGAGGGATTGACTGCTTCTCTGAGATGAGGGAGTGGAATGCAGTGAGCAAGAAGGAGACAGAGGATGTCCTTCCTGTTTCCAAGGGCTCTGGGCCCCACTCTGGCCTCCCTGTTGGACCCACACCTCTGTCTGGCTGCTGGGTACCAAATGGCCTTTGATGCAAGGAAATTGGCTGGCTGGAGCCGAGAGGGTGAGAAGCCAGGCCAAAGGGTAGGGGTCATTCAGCTTCCTGCTCGAGGGCTCGACGGGAAGACGGTCAGCTTGTGTCCCGGGCCGGGATAATTCACTCCTGGCTGGCTGTCATGGTGACCTCACCTCTGGGGCCCTCCTGGGGCCAGGAGAAAATGAGTGTCCTTTTTGAGCACAAAAGGTGCTGAAGGTGCCAGTTTCCTGCGGGGAGCTGAGCAGGCGGCCCAGAGCTCCAGAGCCCCACAGTCAGGCCGGGGGTGGGGGGAGCTTCATGTTCCAAAGGAGAGATGATTCTTTCTTCTAAACAGGAAATGGTGACCCGCAGGCCGGGAGCAGCCCTTAATGACTTGCAGCTTTCCTCCCAAAAGAAAAAAAAGTTCTCTAACAATCGCCAAATTGTAGCTGGCCTCCCTGAAGGGAAGTTAGGGAGTTGCGGGGGCTGGGGGCTGGGCCCCGATTTGCTGAAGGCCTACTGTGTCCGCTGTCCGTGGGCTGCCACGGGCCCGCACCCCACAGTAGGTGCTGACAGCAATGGTGAGGGGATAAATGACTTCACCCACTCTTGGAGGGGGGCAGGCCTCGTGGAGACCCCTCCCCGGCATCTAAAATGGGGTGTACCAGGCTCTGATCCTCCTGGGAGTCAGGGATGCCTGGCTTGTGCCCCTGTCAGGGCCTAGAACAAGGCTCTTCCCCTCTGGGACTCCCCCAGTTTCCGCCTCTACAAAATGGGGGCCACGAGGGCCCTGCCTTCCTCCCCAGAGACTGGACAGGGGCCTTCAGTCGGTCTTCATGAGCACCACGTGTGCCAGGCGGGTTCTAGGCCCCCGGGCAGGGCCGTGAGCAGATGGTCCCTCCTGCGCTCATGGAGCCTGGGTTCTAGCGAGGGAGATCGCAAACAAACAAGTGACTCACTAACCCAGCCGCTCTCCTACAGAGACGGTGCTGGGATGGAATTAGAGGCATCCATGGGGCAGGCTCACTTGATAAGCCAGAGCCCGTGCTGACTTTCCAGGGGAGACTCGAAGGGGGAGAAAGTTCTAGGCACTGAGGGAGCACCGAATGAAAAGCCTCGGAGGCTGGAATGAACTTGCTCTCTGCAAAGAACAGGGCAGGTGGAGGGTGGAGGGGGACAGGGTGGGACCCGTGAGGCTCCCACGTCCTGCAGAGCGAGTGTGCGGCGTGAGGAGTCGGGATTTTAGTCCAGCCGCTGGCAGCCAGAGGCACCCAAGCAGGGGAGCGATGAAGACTGCTCTCCTTGGGGCGCCTGGGTGGCTCAGTGGGTTAAAGCCTCTGCCTTCGGCTCAGGTCATGATCCCAGGGTCCTGGGATCGAGGCCTACATCGGGCTCTCTGCTCAGTGGGAAGCCTGCTTCCTCCTCTCTCTGCCTGCCTCTCTGCCTCCTTGTAATCTCTCTCTGTCAAATAAATAAATAAAATCTTAAAAAAAAAAAAAAAAAAGGACTGCTCTCCTATAGACGGGGTGCCCTGGCTCCTGGTGGAGGGCGCACTTGGTGGAGTCAGGGGAGGAGAGAAACTGCTGGGAGCCCTGAGGCCCCCGGCAGAGACGATGCTGGCCTGACTCAGGGTGATGGAGGCTGTGCAGCCAAAGACTCATTCAGGAGGCACAGTGGGCGGGGTGCACCCCTGAGCGCTTAGCGGGCGAGGGTTATTTGGGGTTATTAAAAAGAGACGTCAGCCCCCAGGGGCCGAGGTAGGGGTAGGGATTAAGGGAATGAGGAGGGTCCCTGTGTCCTGATACAGAACAGTCCACACTTAGCCACATTGCTAAGCGAAAAAAATAACCCGAAGTACACGTTCCTTTTTGTGGGAAGAAGAAGGGGTGGAAATAAGCATGTTCTTCATTCCTGTTTGTATTTGCATTCGGAAACTCTGGAAGGATTTACAATAAAATATTAAAGCATTTCTCTAGGGAGTCACAGGAGGTGGAATGGAGCTGCCGAGACAAAAGAGAAGAAGCAGGGAGACGGTTTTTTAGATTTTTTAATTTTTATTATTTTAACCACTTCTTTTTTTAAAAAAGAAATCTCTACACCTAATGTGGGGCTCAAACTCGCAGCCCAGAGATCAAGCATCATATGCTCTATGGACTGAACCAGCGAGGCACCCCAGTTTTTTAGATTTTTAAAACATGTTTATTTTGAAATAATTTAACCTGACAGAAAAGTTGGAAGAAAAGCACAACAAACTGGGCTCTTTCATTCGGATTCTTCAAAGTACCAAACATTTCTCCTGCTTGCACCTTCTCTCTCTCTCTCTCTCTCTCTCTTTTTTTTTAAAGATTTTATTTATTTATTTGACACAGAGAGAGGGATTACAAGTAGGCAGGGAGGCAGGCAGAGAGAGGAGGAAGCAGGCTCCCTGCTGAGCATGGAGTCCGATGTGGGCCTCAATCCCAGGACCCTGAGATCATGACCTGAGCTGAAGGCAGAGGCTTTAACACACTGAGCCACCCCGGCGCCCTCTTTTCTTGGTCTTCCATGATTTCGAAGTTCTCGAAGCCTTCAGGCCAAGTGTTTTGTAGAATGTCCCCCAATTTAGACCTTCCTGACGCTTCCTAGTGGTTACGTTTGGGCGGTGCGCTCTTGGCAGACCCGCAGACCTGGCGCTGTGTCCTTCTCCGTGCAAGGTACCCCGAGGCCCCTGAAGTCCGCTTGCCCCATTAATGGTGACGTCAGCTTGGGCCACTTGGTTAAGGAGGTGTCTGCCAGGTTTCGCCGGGATCAAGTTCCTCTTTTTCCTCTTTTGTGCTTAATCTGTGTCTTGTGGGGAGACATTCCGAGACCATGTGAATATCCTGTTACTCCTCAAACTTCCACCCACAGCTTAGCCCTCACTGGCGATTTTCGCCTAAATCAATTATTACTGTGGTGGCAGCTGAGTGGTGATTTTCTAGCTCTTCTATTTTTACTGGTCGGCTTTCTCCTGTAGGGCAGAACTTGCCCCCACTGTCTGGGCCGCAGCTCCGAGCTGTGGGGTTGCCAGAGATGGGGTGGGAAGCAGCAGGGGCTGGTGGGGCCATTAGATCCTCCCCTGGGCTCTTCCTTATAAAATGGGTCCAGGAAACAAACTGGTGGCCATGCGGTGTCCGGGCAGGCAGGGCTGGGGCTGGGGCCACCGCTGGGCACATCTGGGCGCGTCAGAAACCCAGCGCCTACTCATGGGTGTCCCTTGAACTGGGATGGGGGCACTCTGGCAGGTGGGAAGCCGGATCCTTCCTGCTCCTCTTTGCTTTTCAAATTTCAACATCACATGTTATGGGAGTTTATTCTTTAATTAAAAGAATAATTAATTAAATTGATTTAATTAATTAATTAAATTAATTAAAAAGAAAGAGAAAAAATTAGATCTGAGGCCCATTTGGCATGTGATTAGCACACCTTTTCCCAGTGCCTTTACTGTGCGAAGAGCTCAGTTTGTATTTGTCTAAATTAAAAAATAAAGGTATATGTTTACAGGTGCACGTGCTCCAATCTGAGTCACAGGAAAGCCAGAGTCCTCCCCTTGGCGCCCAGGTACTAACCGCGTCTGGCCCCAGCACCTCTGCCTCAGCCCCTCCCCCGTGCCCTCACTCCCTGCAGCCTCGCGGACCCCCTGCCACCTCAGGGCCTTTGCACTTGCCTCCTCTCCTCCCTCAGAGAGTCATACACTGGCTCCCCCAGCCATCCCTCTCCGGTTTGCCCCAGTGCCTTCCCCTGTTGAGATGTTTTTCTCCGTAGCACTTGTCACCATCCGACAGAGCATATTTTCACTGTTCACACTTTCTGTGTTGGCCGTCTCGCCCGCCGGAACGTCAGCTCCCTGCGAGTAGAAACCTCGTCTGCTCCGCTCACTGTCCGATCGCCGACACCTCGTGTCTCTTGTGCAGGAGGTGCACGTTGGGTAAAATTTTGCCGAATGGTGAATGAGCACATGCGTGCCCCTAGGAAATACAGCGTGGCCACCACGCTTATGGGCCGCTTTCTATGTGCTGGGCGCTGTGCCGAGTGCCTCACACGGATCAACTCATTAAACTTTCATAGCCAGCCGACTCAAGGAAGAGAAAACCAAGGCACAGAGAGGTTAAGTAACTGGCCCAGGGTCACAGAGCAAATAAGTGGCAGAGCTAGGATTCGAACTTTGACTTCTTTTATTCCTGTTGTCATTTTGCTCCTTCTACCTTTGGGGTCGGTGTAATTACAACTTTCTGAATTGCAGTACAACAGAGTCTGGGTTTTTATCTTGGCCCGCCCAGCAGCTCTGGCACAGAAGGGCCCATTTTGTTCCCAGTCTTTTAAAAAACCCCATGCATCCTTCTCCAGCCAGCAGGCAGCCAAAAGTGTGTGGAGATATGGGAGAGGGGTGGACAGGGGAAAAGAGGGCTCCATCCCCAGCGGTACTGGGGTGGGGTGGGAATATTCTGCGTGGTCCCTGCAGCCCAGGAGAGAGGCTTCCAGACTAGGAGCTCCATGAGGATGGGACCACCCACCTGGCCCGATTTCCCTGTGCGCCGTGGGCCTTGGACGCACTCTGGGTACCCCCAAGTGGGCGTTCTATGCCTTCCTTGGCTCTCCTAGCTTGTGGTGGCTCTCCGATCCTGGGTTCCTGGGCTTGGGGCTGCTTCGCTCTGCTCTCTGCCCCCGGCTTTACCGGGCCTCCTTCTGTGACTTTATTTCTCTGGGCGTGTCTTCTTCTAAGGACACCACTCACTGGGCTCAGCACCTGCCCCAATTCAATATGACCTCATCTTGGTTTGATGACAACAACAAAGACCCTGTTCCAAAATGAGGTCACATTTACTGGTTCTGGAGGTTGGGACTTGAAAATATCTTTGGGGGACACAATTTAACCCAGTATAGCTGGCTACAGCCGGGGATGGGGGCAAGTCTTCCTCCGGGCCTGGATCTTTCTGTTATTCAGCCATCAGACTCAGAGGGAAGGTCAGGGAAACGGGCCTGGATTGGTGGGGCAGGGCGGAGCCCTTAGGAGTAGATCTAAGGAGTCAGACTTTGCATCTGTGCTTCCTGGAAGGGAGAATGCTTTCAGCAGCCCCAGTCTCAGGAGTTACAAAGTGAGTAGGTGGAGGGGGGATGGAGGGGGCAGAGGGGGGAGAGGTCGGCTGGGACTAGGGCCTGGGGAGAAATTTCACATTTATCCTGAGGGCACTGGGGAGCCATGGCAGGGTCTGCGGAGAGGAGGGATGTGAGGGGGTTGGGATGATCCCCTGGGGGAGGCTGTGTGGTGGGAGTGAAGCCAGCAGCAGGGAGCCCCCTGCCCTCTTGGTGGAGATGAGTCAGAGGGAAGGGTGAAGTGGAGAGACATTTGGGAAGCGAGGTGACCTGCAGACATGAAGAACGAGGGAGGGCACAAGGATGATGGCTTGTCTGGGTTTTTCAGCAGCTGAAGGAAATAAAGATCCAGTGAGGCAAAGAGCAACCAGTCAGACCTATCGTCCTAATAATGATAATAATAGTACACATTTCATGACAGTTCACTGCTTTGAACCGATCACCTTCGCAGCCACCCTAGGCAATCTAGGGCATGCGGGGGGATCCCACAGTGGGTAAGAGCTGGGGTCCTGGAGCCAGACCGCCCAGGCTCCCGTCTCTCCTCCATGGCCTGCCTGCTTGCTGTGTGACCTAGAACAAGTTGCTCTGCCTCTCTGTGTCCATTTCCTCATCTGAAGAACAAGCCCCCTCCTTCTGAGGTCGTTGTGCAGATTAAATGAATGAACATTTACAAATAGCTGGGCCTCGGGCCTGGCACAGAGTAAAGTCCCAGTAAGCACTGGCTGTTCTTACGTCCATTTTACAGATAGGGAAATCAAGGCTTTGAAAGAGTAGAGAACTTTCCCAAGATCACACAGGATCACCCTGCTGTTTCTGGCTCTTCATGTCTCCTGGTGCTTAGTGAAGTCTGGGGACCCGCGCTGCCCTGCTGACCCCCAGAGTCTGGCATAGTCAGGTGACAAGGGCCCCAGGGAGCTGAAAGACTGTCCCCTGAAGTCTCCTGTTGGATGCACCTCGGTGGGCACATGCCAGAAGGCCTCGGGGGGAGTGGAATGGGTGTTCCTAGACCCAGTTCTACTGGGCCAGCACTATGGCCCCGAATAAATTCTTGGGGTGACGAGGCAGCAGCAAGGAGGGAGGAAACCCATGCTTGCGGTGGGGCTTGGGGCAGGACTGGGGCTTGCCTACGGACCTCGATCCTTTCCTTGAGGGTCCGAGTGCCACCAGTGCATCTCTCCATGACATCAGATGAGTCCCTGCCCACTCCTGGCTTCGCTTTGCTCATCACTAAAAACGTGTTCAACCTCTGATCCGACAATACAATTAAAGGTACATAAACGCATTCCGCCCCACGTTTCTCAGCAGAGCAGAATGCCAGAAACAACCTCAATGCCCAGCGCCAGGGAGCTGGATCGGTGAGCGGGGTCCTGGGGATTCTGGGAACTTGCAGCTGTTGAAACGACGAGACAACCTTTAAAGTATATGTCGTGTAAGTAGCACCGGAACAGACAGAAACAAAAGGCCTGGCTTGTGAAAAGTGCTCCAAATGTTTCTTGAGTGATTCAATAAACGAATGAGTGCTTAGTACTTGATGAGTATTTGTTGACGGGAAGGAAAGAGGGCGGGAAAGAGAAGAAAAGAAAAAAGAAGGATCTGGAAGAAATATACCCACTGCTCCTAGGGATTTTCTCTGGGCGTAGTAGGTTCAGGTGCTAGTAAGGAGGAGGACGTTTCATTCTATACAATTTTACTTGTACTTCTATTGTCGTTGCTTCTTCCAAGGAGCCTCTCTTGACATACAATCAATCAATCAATCCTTTAACGGAGAAACCAGGTACTCCCACGTGGACATGAGAGGTACCCACACAGGCTGACAGGTGCAAGCAGCAACTCACAGGGCGGCCAGAAAAAATAGTATGATCCCATTTCTGTAAAATTTTACCTCCATTTCCACACACCACTGCCCTCTTGGAGAGGGAAATGTGTGCCTTGCAGGGTCAATGGGGCTTCTGTCTGGACCACACGGTTGCTGGGGTTTAATTGTCTTCTTGAGAGATCTCTGAATTTTCTATAATGAGCACGTGGTTTTCTTTCTAAACAGAAACACACACATACATACACACACACACACTGAAGAAGGACGTTCAAGAGCTGGCAACATCCCAGGGTGAAGACAGTCCCTGTGTCACTTCCCAGGGGGCTGTGGGGTGATGCCTGGGAGCCATTTGGGGCCCGTCGTGGGCACCGCTGTGAGCTGACTTTGACCTCAGCCTTGTGTCTCTGGGTAGCAACGTGCAGCCTGGAGGGCCGTGACTCCTTGAAAGCCTGTGTACTTACTTTGCAGGGCTGTCTGCTGAGGGGTCTCTCGGTCCTTAGCAGGAGACAGACAGACGGAGTGCAGGCAGCCCACGGGACCTTCCCAAGTACAGGCAGCTCGGAGGCCACAGGTGGCCACAGGATTTTTTTTGGAATAGCTTTAGATTTTTTAATGGCTTGATGGAGCTATAATTCAAATCCCTTACGCTTCTTCCCCTTATAGGGCACAACTCAGCAGTTTCTAGCACGTGCACAGGATCGTGCAACCATCCCCACCGTCTCTTCCAGAACGTTTCATCAGCAGAAAAAGAACCACTGTGCCCAGGAGCAGCCACCCCGCCCTCCTCCTCGTGCGGCCCCTGGTGACCACTGACCTGCTTTCTGTCTGTAAGGACTGGCCCCTTCCGGACCCTGGAGGTGCACATGGAACCCTAGAACTGAGCCCACACGGCGCCACGGGCCCCTTCCCTCGGCGTCCTGTGTCTGGGGTCCCTCCACATAGTGTGGCCGCGCTCTGTTCTTTCCGTGGCCCAGTAACCGGCCACTGACCCACACGCCGCGTCTCGTCCATCCACGCGGCAGGCGATGGCCTTGGGGGTTGTGCTCCAGCCAGGAGCCCCTGCAACAGGAGCTCAGTCCTCCCTGCACTCAGCATGCGAGCATCCAGCCCCTACTGTGTGCCAGGCCCTGTTCCAGGCACCAGCGAGGCAGCAGCAAGTGGACAGGCAAGTCGCTGTCCTCAGACAGTCCAGGGAGGGGGTGATGTCGCCTGGCAAGAGTGCAGGGTGCCATGGGAGACCAGCTGAGGTGTGCCAGCTGGGTCTGGGATGGGGGAGGTATTTGGGGAGCCTTCCCAGAGCTGGCGAAGGAGGAGGAGTTAACCTGGCAGAGAGAATTGAGTGGGAGGAGGAGACTACAGGCAGAGGGAACAGCAGGTGCAAAGGCCCTCAGGTGGGAATGTGCTTGGTGTGTTCAAGAAGCGGAGGTCAGTGGCTGGAGCGGAGAGAGGTAGGAGATGGGGCAGGAGAGGCTGGCAGTGGCCCGCCTACAAGGCACCGGGGGCCAGGTGTTCGGATCTTATTCTTAGGCATGGGAAGCTGCCAGGGGATTTTACACAGAGGAGTGACTCCTCCGTGTGTGGGAAATAGACTGAGGGGACTGAAAGGAAGTGGGAGACAAGAGAGGAGGCACCTGCAGGCGGTGGCTTCCGCTGGAGAATCGGGAGGAAGAAGGGGCGGGAGACGTCCTTGTGCCTGTGCCAGAGGGGTGGGGGGGCTGGAGGGGGGTGATTCTGGCGCAGCTGGCTGAGGGCTTCAGCCCTGAAAGGGGGGGGCGGTGGATGGTGCTGCCAGTTGACGAAATTGGGCCCTCCGGAGAGGAGACAGGGAGGGAAATGATGAAATGTGTTTCTTTAGCATTCTCTTCTGGCCCAGTCCTCTCCCAGCCATCTCTCCCAGCCCCTAACAACCTCCCTGTTGCCCGAGTCCTGGCCGCCGATGCCTCACACTAGCCACTGAATGACAGACCCCAGACTCTGCCTACCCCTCCTCCACTCCCTCCCCAGCCCACCACCCTTCCCCACCTGTGAGCTCTGAGAAGGGCATGACCTGTTGCAGTACCTGGCACAGAGCAGGCTCTCAGTAAATGGCTGTTGAATTAATTAAAGAAGGCTGCGGATGGCCTTGGTGGAGAATACAGTACTAGGGAGCCATAGAGGAGTTTGAAGGGAGGGAGGGCTGAGTTCTCTCACTCACTCTCCCCCTCTTCCCAGGCCTGTGGGAGGGCAGAGGCTCTCTGGGATCTTGACTGAGGTGGAGCAACCGGTTCTAGAGCCCAGGAATGAAGCTCATCACAACAGCCAGTCCTCCAGGAAATGCGTACCCTCTTAGGATCACGTCCCCATTTTCCCCATTTTACGGAGGAGGAGACTCAAATCCCACAGGGAGGTGGCATTTGCCCAAGGTGACAGGTGATAAGGGCAGAGTAGGGATTCGAGTCTGCACCTGCCTGGCACATAGTCCTCATCCAATCTTTTGTCCTCAAAAAGGTTTTTTAGAAAAGTAAAAATAAGAAGTAAGGACTCAAGGGACAGGGAAGAATTCCTCTCTATAGAGGCCTGTCTAGAACATCTCAGGAGTAAATACACACGTGTGTCAGCATCTGGGTCTGGCGTCCTCTGTGGAAGAGACTGGAGGCTGGGGTCAGGGCAGGAGGAAGACTGACTTGTCACACTTTTCTTTCTGAACTCTTGGGATTGTTATCATTTTTTTTTTAAAGATTTTATTTATTTATTTGACACAGAGAGAGAGATTACAAGTAGGCAGAGAGGCAGGCAGAGAGAGGAGGAAGCAGGCTCCCCGCTGAGCAGAGAACCCGATGCGGGCCTCGATCCCAGGACGCTGAGATCATGACCTGAGCCGAAAGCAGAGGCTTTAACCCACTGAGCCACCCAGGCGCCCTGTTATCATTTTTAAGTGTTAATGAAAGTATAACAATTGTACAGAGATGCATGCCTCTGAAGAGTTCAGCTCAATGTCTTTTTTCAAAATGAATCTACCTGGGGGACCAGCGCTCAGATCAGGAGACAAGAAACAGAACATTCCAGTCCCCCAGAAGCCAGCTTCTTTTATCTGTGGGATTCATCCACACGGTTGAGCGTATCAGGAATGTGTTCCTTCTTAGCGCTGATGCGGTATTCCACCGTTTGCCTATTTCACGGTGTGTTTATTCATTCGGCAGCAGATGGACACTGGAGTGGTTTCCTTTTTTTTTCTTCTTGTGATTATGACTAAAGCTGCTATCAGCATTCACATGGAGATTTGTAGGTGAACATAAATTTTCATTTCTTCTGGGGGAAGTACCTAAGATGGGATTGTTGGGTTGTAGCATAAGCATGTGTCTGACTTGATAAAAAGAAAATCCTGCCGAGCTGATTTCCCGAGCTCTGAGCCACGTCGCCCACCCCCCCAACGGGAAATGTGAGAGAGACTTCCGGTTGCTCCACATCTTTGTCAGGACTTGGTATTCTCAGTTTTGGATTTTGTTTTTATCTTAGCCATTCCAGTAGGTGAGAAGGGGTATCTCATCGCGCGTGTGCCCGTGTTTAACTGCTTCCTCAAGACAGAATACAATAAAGTGCATATATAAAGGTCAACATTTGGTAAGTTTCGGCACATGTCTCTGCGAGTGAAACTAGCACAGCTATGACCGTGAACATATCCGTCACCCCCAAAGTCTCCTTACGCCTCCTCTTGGACTTCCCTCCCTCCCTCCTTCCCACTACCCCCATCCCCAGGCAACCAGTGATCTGCTTTCTGTCACTACCGATTAGTTTGCCTTTTCTAGAAATTATAGAAATGGAATCTTATGGTCTGTCCTCTTTTTTTGGTCTGGCTTCTTTCACTCAGTGTAATGACTGAGGTTCACGGATGGATCAACAGTCGTTCCTTGTTACTGCTGGGTGCTATTCCACGGGGAGGGGGTCGTGCCAGTGCTGGGACAGACCGGTTCCCCTTCGGATGGACATTTGGATTGTTTCCTGTTTGGGGAGATGACGAATAAAACTGCTATAAGCATCCATGGGCGAGTCTTTGTGTGGGCACAGGTCTCCACTTCTCTCGGGTAAGTGTATAGGAATGTAGCTGCTGGACTGTAGGATAAGAAAATGCTTCACTTTTTCCGAAATGATCAAACCATTTTCCAAAGTGGCTGCACCATTTTGCTTTCGGGCCAGCAGTGCATGGATGAGAGCTCTAGGTCTTCCAGTTTCTCTCTTGCCCACACTTGGTATGGCCAGTCTTTTAGATTTTAGCCATCCTATTGGGTGTTGAGTGGTTTTATCTCATTCTGGCTTTAATTGGCATTTTCCTAATGACTAACAATGCTGAACACCTTTCCACGCACTTATTTACAATCCGTGTATTTTAGTGAAGACACACAACATTTAAATCTTTTGTCCATTTCTTAATTGATTTCTTTTGGGAGGGAACTTCATATATTCCGGATCTAATTTTTTTTTTTTATAAGTCAGATATGTGTTTTGCAGATACTTTCTCCCTAGTCTGGGATTTCTTTTCTGATCATGTGCTTTGGCCACTTTTCATTGGGAAAATCAATGGTCTTAGTGATGTTTAAGAGAGCTTCGTGTTTCTTCTAATCTTCACTTTGGGCCAAAGACCTTGCCTGTCCCAACTCAGGGGGCTGCAGCAGGGGGCGTGGAGAGAGGGTCATTAGAGAGTCTAGCAATGGAGAAATTCCACCCCTGCCCTTGACGGGGTGGACTCACTTCCTCTTCCCTCTAATGGGGACCGCTAAGTAGCCCCTCCTGGGCCAGAGACGGTCTTCACATACCATGCGCAGGAAACACTGTGGCTCTCGTTTTCATCACTGTGGTTGTCTGTGTGTGGTTTCCAGTGCAAGTGTGAGGTTCGAAGCTCAGCTCTGCTGCTCCCTGGCTGCAGGACCCCGGGCCAGGACCTTCCACCACGTCTCCCCCATCTGTAGAGTGGCCGATAAGGGGGGGTGAATACCCAGTGTACATAAAGTGCTCAGCACAGAGTAAAGGCTGCAAAACCAGGTATTTTGTCTTTTTTTTTTTTTTCCAAATGAAAATCAAACCAGATTCACGGGATATCAGATTTTTGGTTGGTTGCGGCTGGAGGGGCTGAGACAGCAGGTCTGTGTCTGAACGGATGGGGCAGTGATGGCCCAGTGTCACCGTCCCCTCCCGTGGATCAGCTACCTTCCTCTCCGAGAGCAGCTCGCCGCGACCAGAGCTAATGGCTACATTCAGCAGAGGAGGAACTGGGGTCCTTCATGGCTTCGCCTCCCTCCTCCAGGTCCCACAGCTGAGCCTGGCCTGTGATGCCACATGAGGGAGACACCAGGTCTCCCCCACAGTTGTCTGGGGGCTGAGGGGGCACAGGAGGGTGTAACAACTGGGACCCAAAATGCTAATGAAAGGGGGGACTGATGATCAAAGTTAGGTGCGACCGAGTCTTGCTTAAAATAACCCAAATGGAAACAAGAGCTGAGAGGTATACCTGGGTCCATCCGGTAAAGCAAGGGTGAAAAATATTTTAAGAATTTAAGAATTACTTTATTATTTTTTAAGATTTTTATTTATTTATTTGACAGAGAGAGAGAGATCACAAGTAGGCAGAGAGGCAGGCAGAGGGAGAGGGGGAAGCAGGCTCCCCACTGAGCAGGGAGCCCCAATGTGGGACTTGATCCCAGGACCCTGAGATCATGACCTGAGCCAAAGGCAGAGGCTTAACCTACTGAGCCACCCAGGCACCCCAAGAATTACCTTAATTATTTTTGTTCTTCCCACATTTGGCCTGACCTGCAAATATGTGAACATTTGTTATCTCATTGGTGATAGTGACAATGGTAGGTCACTGTCCGGGACAGGTCAGTGACAGGGACATGAACCAAGTCTGTTTTCACATTACTGGTTGCTTCTAAAAGCCATCATCAAGGGGCGCCTGGGTGGCTCAGTCAGTCAAGCATCTGGCTCTTGATTTGGGCTCAGGTCATGATCTCAGGGTTGTGAGATCGAGCCCCACATCGGTCTCCATGTTGAGATTCTCATTCTCCCTCTCCCCCACCCCTATGTGTGTAATCATTCTTTCTTTCTCTCTCTCAAATAAATACATAAAATCTTAAAAAAGACCTTTTTAAAAAAAGTCATCATCAATGGAATACTATGCAGCCATCAAAAGAAACAAAATCTTGCCGTTTGCAATGATGTGGATGGAACTAGAGGGTATTA
>LNAC01000191.1:2506235-2530500 GCA_002007465.1 Ailurus styani
CCCCGCGCCCCGGCCCCTCTCCGCGGGCCTCCGCTGCCCCCTAGTGAAATGGGCCCGACCCCCCACCCCGACGCTGCCGGCGGGGGCAGCGGGGAGGCTTGAATGAGCTGACCCGCGCGGTGCTGGCCGGCACGTGGGAAGCCCCGGACAAAGCTGGTCATGTATGGAGACCGTGCACATGACCATTTCATCAGCGGCGGGTCGAGGCTGAGATATTCGGGAGAGGGCGGCCTGGTCGCATTTCCGGGCCGGTCTCCACCGCCTGCGGTGAGGCCTGAGCCAGGCTTAAAATCCGGACGGTCCCTAAAGGCAAGGGCACGAGGTCAAGGTTACGGGTCAGGACCCGGAGAGGGACCGAGCCGAGTGGCCAGCCTCCGCGCCGCCGTGGAAGGCCCGAGTCAGCCAAAGTGTCACGGGACCTGTTTTCTCATCTGTGAAGTGGCCCTGGGCCAGGCACGGGGTCCTTTGCTGGGGGGAGTAGGGCGCAGGACCACCGGCCTCTGGACTCCTGGGCTTGCCCCAGTGGGGGTGACCGAGGGGTTCCCTTGAAAGAGGAAAACGAGTGTGTGCAGGAGAGGATGTAGTTCACACCCTGCATCCTTGGGTTGGAAAGAGAGAGAGGGAGGGAGGAACGGGAGGATAAACAGAGGAAGGGGGGGGCAGGTGACGGGGGATGGGTGACTTGGAGAGAGGGTTCCTGGAGGCCCAGCTTCGGAGGAGACTCAAGGAAGGCAGAAGGCAAGGCTGAGGCCAGCCAGACTGCAGCCTGCATTGGCTCCTCCCTCCTGCCAACACTGGTCTTCACCCTGGTGTCACCGCCCCTCTTTCCCTGACTTCTTCCAGGCCTCTACTCAAAGGTCAGCTGCTCCGAGAGGCCTTCCCAGACCACTCTTTACACACAGTCCCAGCCTGGGCCTTTCTCTTTGTCCTGGCACCGATTTCTTTCTTCTCATTATATTTATATACTTTTTTTTTTTTTTAAGATTTTATTTATTTATTTGACACAGAGAGAGAGATTACAAGTAGGCAGAGAGGCAGGCAGAGAGACAGGGAGAGGAGGAAGCAGGCTCCCTGCTGAGCAGAGAGCCCGTTGTGGGCCTCGATCCCAGGAAGCTGAGATCATGACCTGAGCCGAAGGCAGAGGCTTTAACCCACTGAGCCACCCAGGCGTCCTATACTTTTTTTTAATTTTAATTTTAATTTATTTATTTTTAGAGAGAGAGAGATCACAAGTAGGCAGAGAGGCAGGCAGAGAGAGGAGGAAGCAGGCTCCCCACTGAGCAGGGAGCCCGATGCGGACCTCAATCCCAGGACCCTGGGATCATGACCTGAGCCGAAGGCAGAGGCTTTAACCCACTGAGCCGCCCAGGTGCCCTATACTTTTTTTTGTTCGTGTTTTTCATCTGCATTCTCCACTTGCCCGTGAGCTTGATGAGGATGGGGACTTTGTTCACAGCTGTAGCCTCTGCACCCAGCCGGGCACACAGTAGGTGCTCAATAAATGACTGAAGACAGAGCCAGGCAATGGAGGACAAAGAAAGCCTCCCCTTTGTGTTTCTGGCTTGTAGGGGACAGTTTCCTGAGCTACAGACAGGCAGACAGAAGGTCAGGTGAATAGGGGGACAGGGGACAGCTCTAGGGCTCACTGGCTGCTCCTTCCCCTGGGGGCCCCACAGTGGGAAGCTCATTTTCAATGTGCTTCGGCAGCCTCAGCGGGGCAGGCGGGCCTGGGAGCGGGGAGCCTGCTCTGTCATGGCCACTGGTGAGAAATCTCACACGTCGTAAATGCAGCTCGGCTCCCTTCTGGCTGGGGGAGCCAGGTGGATCTGCCTTGGGTTGCCCTGGTCGGAGGTGTGCATGGGGGCTCTCCTAGGCCCTGGGATTCTCTTTCTGGGGGTGGGGCACAGGTCTAAGGTTTCCACAGACAGGACAGCGTAGAGCTCAAGGGTGAGCCGACCTTCCTGGGTTCAAATCCCAGCCCAGCCACTTGGAGCTGTGTGATCCTGGGCAGGCTAGCTGACCTCACTGTGTCCTAGAAAGGTATCCTAATAGGAAAAATGTGAAATAATATAGTACCTGGGTTTCGTTCAGGCGCTCTAATTTGCTTTTGTGCTGTGGACCCCCTTTCATGTTTATAAATCTAGATTTAAACTTATAAAGTGTATAGAATTAAAAGAAAACCAGTTATATCGACCTAGGTTTATTTAGCTATTTAATAGTGAAATGCTTGATACAGAGACGACCGTGCTGCTTCGTTAATGCATTTAATGGCAAGACCTGGCGTCGGGCCTAACTAATAACTACAGTCATTTTGGAGTCGGGAAGAGAATAAACTCTATTTCTGTGAGGCTGTAAAGGTTCATGGAAATGCCTGTGACTTCTGACTGACGAAGCCCCAGTTGAGCTACTGCTGCTGTGGTTCATTTCCCATGTCTGCCCGCAGGGAAAGGAAATGCCAAATTTCAGCTGGAGGTTAGTGAAAATCAAGATGTACCTTTCTTCCCCAGTCCAAGTTCATGGGTTTCTGAATTGCCCTGTGGGGCCCCGGTGGTGAGGGACAAGGTCTCTCCAGGATAGTCTAGGTGTCCCGGAGCCCAGGTGAGTCAGGAGGGACTCCCTCGGGTGTTCTAAAGAAGGCTCTGGATGCAGAATCCTGTGGGTCTGAGTCCAAATTCAGCAGTGACTGCCAGTCCCCGGGGCTTCTCAGCCTTTTGCTCTTGGCCTTTAGGAGGGAAGGGGGCAGGACGGCCGTGCTGGATGCCCATGGGGGCTGTGGGAGACGCGGGGGCGGGAATGGGGCTCTGAGAGAGGGGGACCTCTATTCGGGCCCTGGCAGCCTCTCTGGGACCTGGGCCTGCGGTTAAGTCACCGTTTTGAGTTTGTGTCATCTGGGTGGGGGCAGGGGTGTGTGTGTGTGTATTTGTGGGGGGCATGTTTCCCAGGGTGTGGGTGTTTGCGTGCTGCTGGAGGAGTCTAGTGCGATTGGATGTGTGAGTCTGTGTGTGTATTTGTAAGTGGGTTTATTTGTGTGGGGGGCCCATTCTGGGAATGGATTGTTGAGTGTGTGTGTGTGTGTCAAGGTTTGGTTGGGGGGTGCATTCTGATGGCGCTCTGTGTTCAGGTCGGAAGCCTTTGGTGCTGGTGTGGGTGTGAGAACGTGGGTGTGTTTGGGGGCAGATGGAAAGGTGGGCTGTGTATGCACACTCACATCAGGGCTGGTGGGGGTGTCCGATGTGTGTCTGTGTGAGCGTGTGTGGCCCTGTCACCGCCGGCTCCAGGCCTGGCCACATAAACTTCACACCCCTGCGGGCGGGCTCCGTCGGCCCCGCAGTGGCCGCGTCAGGCAATGGGAAGCAGATGGGCCAGGATGGAGGCCATATGGGGCTGGGGGTGGGGGCGCATTCCTCCCTCCCAGAGCCGCCAGGAAGCCCCCTGCCTGCTGGCCCCCCATCAGGGTGGGGGCTGGAACTGACACAGTAACAAATGTCCTGCAGCCAGCATGGAGCCTTGGGAGGGGGGGGGCGGGGAGACCAGACCCTGCCCCTCGGGGGAGTGTGTGTGTGTGAGTGTGTGTGTGAGTGTGTGTGTGTGTGTGTGTGTATGTGTGTGTGTGTGTGTGTGTGTGTGTGTTGGGGGGTAGTCCGGGAGATGCCAGCTGGGCGAGGACGCTGCCCTGAGAAGCCATAGCTAACCCCCTGGGCTGTGCAACCTTGAGCACTGCACACACCTCCTGTGCCTCAGTTTCTCCAGCAGGGTCACAACAGGGTGGCCATTTGGGATGGGATTCTGGGAAGTTCGGGCCTACCCTACTTCCCAACTCAGGGTAGAACCCTAACTCCAGAAAGCTGGGCAGATCCCAAACATGGGCCGCAGGAAGTCCCGACAGCTGGCCTTGACCGCGTGCGGGGCACAGGAGAGTGGTTCCAAGATGGGTTCTGGAACCAGACTGGCCTGGGCTCTGATCCCTGCCCGTCCTCCTCCTTGGCTGTGTGACCTCAGGCAAGTCAGGTCTCTCTGGGCTTCTGTTTCTCCTCTGTAAAACTGACGGAGTAACAACAGCACTTACTTCCCTCCCCTCGGCCTCTGCGGAGACTGTGGGTTAGTCTGGGCAGCGGGTTCACCGCCATAGTCGGCCCCGGGGCGCGCAGCCAGATGTGGGGCCCCGAGCTGGGTGGCACAGCTTTTCCTTAAGTGCTCATTGTGAGCTTCAGCTCGGGAGCTTCTGGGAGCTCGTCGACAACCCCAGGGGTAGCTCCCGGGCTTCGGGGCATTTTGCAGGTGAGACCTAGCAAGCGAAAACACTCACTCCAGACTGGGGTCACATGGATTTAAGGAGCCCAGCTGCATTCAGACCCAGGCCTCCTGTCCCTAGAGCCTACTCTTCTGACCACCTTCTCAGCAGGCCTGGCTCCCTCCACCCTTGCCCAGGCCCCATGGGCAGGAACCAGCCCTGCCTCCAGCCTGAAAGCACTCAGACGGCCCCATTGAGGTCCAGAGCCCGGCCGCCTCTCCCTGCCGTGTGACCCTGGGCAAGTCCCTGGACCTCTCAGGGCCCCAGGAGATGTGTGTGTGTGTGTTGGGGGGGAGACAGGGAGACAGGCTGAGGTGAGGAATTGAATGTTCTTCCTGCAATGTCGTATAAATCATCCTGGTACTTTCCTGTCCTGGAGGTGAGATGGGAGAGGGGCAGGGGTGGGCGGGAAGTGAGGCCAGCTCTAGGGAGCCTTGGCCCAGTCTGTTCATCCCCCCTCCAAACATCCTCAAAGGTGGTCCCTCGCCAGCACCCACTCCTCTGCTCTGATCCTCAGTCCAGGGGTTCTGGGTGGAGCCAACTCCATTCTGGGGGTCATGTGACCCAGCACTGACCAATTAGAGCACTGCATCTTCTCAGCCAGTGAGAAGCTGGCCTGGGATTTTAGCTGGAGTCATAAGGAACGAAGCCCTTGCTTTCTGTTGGAGTGGCTGGTGGGAGGCCACCTAGAGTGGGGCCTTCGTCTTGCCTCGATGAGTGGGGGGAGTCTGAGAGGAACCAGCAGAAATGGACAGAAAGCGAGTCCTGGGAGTGACTTCTGAATACCTAGATGCAGCCTTGCCTGGCACCGTGCCAGTTCCTGCTTTGTGGGTGAGAAACGGGCCAAATCCGGGGTCGCACAGCTGGGAAGGGGCAGAGCAGGGATTTGAACCCAGGCGGCCTGGTGCCAGCGGCTGCGCCCTGGCCCTGTAGACTCCAGAGTCCTTTGGTGTCAGCCCCTCCCCCTGCCTGGAGTCTTCTCACCCAGCCTAGTGTTTGAACTCAGCTATTTCTGAGCATCCCAAGGGAGAATGCTTCCTGCCTCTGGCAGAAAAATCAGGGGAGAAATGAGAGCCCTGCGGTCCGGCCCCAAACAGTTTGGGCAAGCTTGGGCCAGATGAGAATTCTTTCCTTTTTTCTCTCTTTCTTTGTCCTCCCTCCCTTCCTTCTTCCCTTCCTTCCTTCCCTTCGCCCTCCCTCTCTCTCCCGCCCTCTCCTTCCTGTCGGAAATAAGGAAATAAAATTTCGCTTGCTGCAACCTGCCTCCCACCTGGACGGTGCTCTCACCTGTGCCTCGGTGACCTCTACCTCAGCCCTGCCTGCTCCAGGCCTGGTTGGCTGCGTGAGGCCCCAGTGCAGCAGCTGCCAGCAGCACCTACTAAAACGCTGACCCCGGGGCCCTGCATGGACGCGGGGGTGTTTGCCACTGGGGGTGGGGCCTATGAAGGCAACACTGAGGGGAGATCTGGACGCAGGTGATCTCCAGGACGCCGCGTAAGGGTGTCCTCGTAGGGCCTTGTGGACTGGCATTAAAGTTGTGCCAGCAGGACAGGGGCTGCAGGGCCGGACCCCTCTGAGCTGGAGTAGACCCAGGAGGGCTTCCTGAAGAAGGGGGCCCCTTCGTCCTGTGGACATCTGGAGTCAGGTTCTACCTTAACTAGTTTTTCATGAGCGGCAGGTGTCATAACTTCTCTGAGTCTTGGTTTACTCATCTGAGGAGATTGAAAAGAAGAATCCTCAGTAGGTGTTGAGGGTGAGTGTGTACCAGGCTCTGTGCTGGGCCCTTGACGTGGAGGAATGTGTTAAATCCGCAGGCCTCCATGAGGTGGGAACTGTCACCACTTTTTCAGAAAATAAAACTGGGGCTCAGAGTGGTCCGATTACTCGCCCCAGGGCACACAACCGGTAGGTGGTGGAGCTTCACCCCAGGCATCTGGCCTTCACCACGACTGTCCAGAGTTTTAGCTCTATTTTCTTCCCTGTCGTGTCCCCTGTGCCCGGTGTATGCTTCTGGCCTTTATCTGGCATTGCTTCTTCTCCCTAAAGGTGGGCGATACGAAAGCCAGTGCTAATCCTCATGGCTGAGCCTTGGTCCCCTCTCCCCACTTGGTGTGACAGAGGTCGTCACAGCCGAGCCACGCTGGGTCGTTAAGAGCACAACATGGGGCGCCTGGGTGGCTCAGTGGGTTAATGCCTCTGCTTTCGGCTCAGGTCATGATCTCAGGGTCCTGGGATCGAGGCCCGCATCGGGCTCCCTGCTCAGCGGGGAGCCTGCTTCCCCCTCTCTCTCTCTGCCTGCCTCTCTGCCTCCTTGTGATCTCTCTCCCTCTGTGAAATAAATAAATAAAATCTTTAAAAAAAAAAAAAAAAGAGCACAACATGAGCGACTTCTAGCACCGTAGCACACGCTCCATGGTCGTTAGCCAGATCCATCGACGGCCTTGTCTCTTCCTGCTGGTTTCCTCGCTGATGCTGTCTCCCTCGTAGGACAGAAAGGGCTCTGCGCGGGGCTGAGCGCGGAGTAGGTGCTCAGAGGAGAAGGAGAGATACAGGAGTGCCTGGCCGTGGGTTGGGCTTTTTAAATACTCCCCATCTGACCCACTTTTCCCTGCAACCAACACAAGAGAGGGGGCTCAGTGCCCGGCCCAGAACGGACCTCCGCAGAGGGACGGTTGGTTCAATGACAGCCTGAGGCGCGTGGCCGCCTGGGCGGAGTCTGTCTGGCGCAAGCCCCGCCCCCCACCCACCGTCTGCCAGCTCAGAGCCCAGCCCTGGTTTCCACATCTGCTGGCTCTGCCAGGAGGTGAACAGGCCTCGGGGGAGGCAGTTCCCGGCCGTGGGGCCGGGGATCGTGGGAAGGCTGCCAGGGGGGAGGAACTTCCTTCATGAAGTTAGGCCCGGGCTGAGCAACTCCTCGTGGGGTTCTTGTCCAGCGGTGGCCGGGGGGGCGGGCATGGGGCCGTGGGACTCACCAGTTAGAGCCGAGCCTGGAGCTCTGCCAGCTGCAGCCCTTGGGCCTCAGACTCTGACCCGGGAGGAGGAGCAGCGTCCAGTAAGTGCCCCTGTCAGCTTGGATTAGTCACATCACCTTTCTGAGCCTGTTTCCACACTGGCACCGTGGAAGGGCAGCTGTCCTAGATGTCGGGGCTGTTCTGAGATTCGGAGGGGTCCCCCGGTCAAGCTGGGGTGGGTTCGATGGTGCGGAGGACAGGACAGGAGTTTCCTGGGAGTGAGGATGGGCCTGGCCTCAGAGGCAACAGGCCCCGGAGGGCCTCGGGTGAGTCACTTTCCTCTGCAAGCCTGGGCTTCCCCAAAGACCTGAGCCTGAGACAGGAGCAAGAATGCTCTCAGAGGCAAGAACTTTTGAATGGTAAGTTCAACCACAATGAACAGATTTAGCAAACACAAAAGCAAGATCAACAACAAAAATATAAGGCCCAGGATGCTCACTTAACTTTGAATTTGAGATAAGCAACAAATAATTTTTATAGTATAAGTCTATCCTATGTAATGTTTGTTAGTGCAGGGAGCCTGGGTGGCTCAGTCGGTTAAACGTCTGCCTTGAGCTCAGGTCATGATCCCGGGGTCCTGGGATGGAGCCCTGCATCAGGCTTCCTGCTTAGAGGGGAGCCTGCTTCTCTCTCTCCCTCTGCCTGCTGCTCCCCCTGCTCGTGCTCTCTCTCTCTGTCTCAAATAAATCTTTTTTTTTTTTAAGATTTTATTTATTTATTTCACAGAGGGAGAGAGATCACANGTCAAATAAATCTTTTTTTTTTTTTAAGATTTTATTTATTTATTTCACAGAGGGAGAGAGATCACAAGTAGGCTGAGAGGCAGGCAGAGAGAGAGGAGGAAGCAGGCTCCCTGCTGAGCAGAGAGCCTGATGCGGGACTCGATCCCAGGACCCTGAGATCATGACCTGAGCTAAAGGCAGAGGCTTTAACCCACTAAGCCACCCAGGCGCCCTCAAATAAATAAATCTTTTGAAAAATATATTTGTTAGTGTAAGTATATCCTATGGCGGGCCCCATGGGAGGCATCTTGTTCCCACTGCCCCACTTCTCTCTCGCACAGTCCTGTGAAGTGAGAATGGTCACCTGTGTTCACCCACAAGGAAACAGAGGCTCAGAGAAGTGTGTCCACCTGCCCAGGGTCAACTGGGAAGAACCCGGGTTCTGACGGAGGGCCGGGGCCTCACGTGCTTAGGAGAGAACGTTTGGCAGAGGCCCGCTGAGGTGGGCATGCTCACCCTCTACTCAATTTCCAGATGGCAGTTTCAGGAACACCAGGCCAGCCTGGCAGCTGCCTCGTGCTTTCCTCCTACCCTAGCCGTCACCTGTTGGGGAAGTCCCCGTGGGTCACCCAGTGCCGGAGGCTGTCACAATCAGGATGTGGGCCACAGAGCTGGGGGAACAGGACCCCCAAGATGTGTGAGCAGAGGGGAGGTCCAGAGGGAGGGAAACAGATGGGCCCGGGGTCACCAGGACTAGCCTGGCCACAGCCCCTCATTGACAAGCCCCTCACAGATGACCTGGGTGTGGCCTGGGTGGAGAGGGGTCCCTGGACTCAGCCCTCCTCCTCTCTGTATGCCCTTGGGGAATTCTTGGCTCCTTTCTTGGCTGAGCCCCGTCCCCGCTACAAAGATGCATTCATTTACTCATTCACTCACACATTCATTCACTCATTCATTTGTGCTTTACTCCCACAATTTTTCTGGAGCACCTGCTGGTTGCCAGGCAGGGGGCACGGGTTGATGCACCAGAAAACAAGGCAGACAAAGCCTTGCTCTTGTGGAGCTGCTGGTTTTGCAGGGGAGACAGATAATAGACACGTAAAGAAGATAATTTCGAGTGGGAAAAGTATGAAGATGGAAATAAAGCAGGGGGTGGTGATGGAGCATGATTTCAGGGGCCCCTTCGGACACGGCAGGCCAGGAAAGCCTCCCGGACAAAGTGACATGTGAGAACTCAGCAGAGAAGCAGCTCATCTGGGGCAGATATGGGGCAAGTGCAAAGGCCCTGGGCACAAAGCAAGCTGGACAATGAGAGAAGGTGTTGTTGGAATTCCGTGAACCAGGGAGAGCCTGGTGGGGCTGAGGGGGCTGAGTGTGAAGCATGGACAACTGGAGATCCTCTTGGTTCTGAGTCACCTCCTCTAAGGAGGCTTTCCTGACGATCCTGGCTAAACTCCCCCCTTGTCATTCTTCCTAACACTCATTGCTATGTGGCATCACAGTCTCCATGTATTGGGCATACGGGATGTATTGTCTGTCTTTCCCCATAATTACAATGTCAGCTGGGCAGAGGGACCCAGAGCCACCTATTGGCTGCCACGTGGCATGGAAAATGTGGCCACAGGGACCCAAGTATGGGTGCCCTCGACGGAGAGCAGGGAAAATAGGTCCTGTGTTTTGTGGATTGTGGTTTTGACTCGATTTCAGTCACACGCCAACGCTGGAACCCAAGCCCTGAGTCCAACGAGATTCTCCCGAAATAATGTTAATAATCGTGGGTGACTTTCATTGGATGCTTGCTGTCCACCAAGCCCTGTGCTAAGCACTTTTTTAAATTATGGCAAAATACACGGAGAACGGGCCATTTTGAAGTGTGCAATTCAGTGGCATTCAGTACACTCACGATGTTGTGCAACTGTGACTATCCAGTTCCAGAACATTCCCATCACTCCGAAAGGAAGCTCTGTACCCATTAAACAGTCATTCCCCACTCCCCCCTCCCTGCAGCCTCTGGAAACCACTAACCTACTTTCTATCTCTGCGGATTTGCCTCCTTCGGGAATTTCACATTCACGGAATCACGCGGCATGTGGCTTTTTGTGTCTGGCTTCTTTCACAAGCCCGTCCACGTTGCAACATGTATCAGAGCTCCGTTCCTCTTTATTGCCGAATAATAGTCTATTGTATGGATATACCACATTTTTTAGTTCATCGGCTGATGGACATTTGTTTCCACTTTGTATCTATTGTGAATGGTGCTACTATGAACGTGTCTGTACAAGTTTTCGTCTGAACATCTGTTTTCAGCTCACTGGGGTATATACCTGGGAGTGGGGTTGCTGGGTCATGTGGTCATTCTATGTTTAATTTATTGAGGAAATGCCAGCTAAGCACGTCTTCAAGTGTCCGAGACCTTGGCAAATTCTCACCACCAGCTCACGAAGGAGGCTTTGCATTGCCCCCATTCTGCAGATAAGGAAACTGAGGCTCAGAAAGCAGAATTTGTGAGCCAAGGTCACACTGGTGGGAAGTAATGAACTTAGGTTTGTTGGATTCCAAATGCCCTTCAGCTCAAAGCTGAAGTGGGAGAGGGAGGGAGTGTGAGAACAAGGCGGTCTTTATCCCTGTACTGAGGAAACTGAGGAACAAGGTAAAACCCAGCCTGTCTCTGTCAGAGTCGCTGGGTTTCAATCTCCCTTGCTCTTTCCTGCCTGTGTGACTGTAGGCAAGCTGGTTCACCTCTCCAGCCTCTGTCTCCCCTTAAATGGTGCTAAGGAGAGAAACTCCCTCAAATGGTGGTTGTGAGGATGAAATGAGAAGTCTGCCTCTGCTGCGATCATGATGTTTTCTCTGACACGAGGGAGAGAGTGTTTTCCAGCTGTGAGATCTCACGCTCTTGGCTTCGTGGGGGCTGGGGGGGGCAGCAGGGAGTCAGGACTCCCAGCATTTCCTCTCTAGTCGGACTTGGGGGGCTGGCACGGGGCGGGGGAGCGGCCCAGGCTAGAAGGGGCATCCACCTCAAAGTCCATGTCCATAATGACACTGGATGTTTCGGATGGGACCACAGTGCCTCGTTTCCCAGAAATGCTAGGGACGCCACCTCATCAGAAGGGAAAGTAGCCTGGGTCCATTAATTTCCCCGAACCACACTGTATTTTAGGCCAGAAAGAATAATAACTATGGCTTGTTAAGTGGACTCCAGAGAATAAAAATCGAACTTGGACATGTAACCCTAGCGGGAGGGATGGGGTGACTGAGGAGTTTCACAGATGAGCTTTCAGTGTGGGCACGGGGTGGGGCGCCCAAGCCGCTTTGCTCCACTCGGCACGGACTCAGGCTTGCAAATGTGGAGAAGCCCTGGGAACATTTGCTGGACAACATTTGCAGTGTGCACGGGCTCATCCAAGATGCAAAACAGCCCTGGAACGTATTATAAGCCCCACTCTACGGATGGAGAAACTGAGGTCCGGAGAGGTGAAACACTTGCCCAAGATTAAACAGCTAAGAAGTGGCTGAGCTGGGGTTGGAACCCAGGCAGTCAGGATCCCCTCCGAACTCCCGTGAGCCTTTCTCGGGGGAGGCCAGGAAAATGTTGTTTCGTGTTCTGCAAAATTACGTGACCTCGTCTGGCTGAGGTCATTGCCTGATGGGCAGGAGGTTGCTGATGGAGGAAACGGGGAGGGGGTGAAGGCACCCCAGGAAGTGCCCTGTGTCCCATTTGCTGGGTGTTTTCCTTCCTGGACTCTTGGTCCAGTTGTTTCTTGGTGAGTGTGTGTGGGGTGGGGGGTTAGTAAGAGAAGGGAGAGCCCAGCTCTGAAGTTGGGGGATGTTGCGATCTGAAGCCGGGTCAGCAGCCCTGCCTGGGAGGGGCCTGGGGAAGCGTGCAGTCTGTCTCCACTGCTGAAGGTCAGCTCCACCCTGCCTGCCGGCAGCCTTGACTTGCCAAGTGGGCATTGCCATTGCTGTCACCATACCCGCACGGTGCCAGGTCTGCTGTGTGACCCGGGCAAGTGTAAAAGCTTCTCTGGACCTCAGTTTCCTCCCCGGGAGAGTGGGGATAATCGACTACACGCAGTTGGCAGGGTTGTGTGGTCCCGCCGCTGCTGCCGGTAGGAGTCCACGTGGAGTGTCTGCCCTGCCCAGGGGAGGACACCCTTGGCCGGAGCCCAGCTGAACGTCAGGTGGGAGGGTCCTTGGTGTCAGCCAAGGCTGGCTCCTGCCCGGCCACCCGCCCAGACGCCTGCCTGCCCGGATGTGGAGGGAGGGAAGGGGGAAGGAGGGGGGAGGGAGGCCCCTTGTCTTCCAGACTCCTGAGTCACAGTTTCCCGTTCTGCCAGCAGCACCAGGCGGGAAAGGGGGGAGGTGGGTGGAGGAAGGGGGGGGGAGTGAGCGGAGAGCTGAGATCCCAGTTGTGGCTGCTGTTGGGTGGGACAGACAGAAAACCAGCGGGCAGGAGCAAGTCAGATACTAAGGGAGTCTTGGGGTGTCAGAATGGGATTCTTGCACCCTCTGGTTACAGGCAGCAACATCAACCCCCAAACTTGCCTAATGGCGCTCTGTCCCCAGTATACACACATACTACACTCAGCTTTGTGACCCTCTCTCTATTTCTTGACTTTGTTGATTAGGCTCCAGCCACAGGGCCTTTGCACTTGCCATCTCTTCTGCCTTGAACATGAACACTTGGAGGGACTCGTGTTTTTTCAACCTCAGGCTTCAGCTTAAATGTCACTCCTCAGAGAGGCTCTCCCTAAACACCTGTGCTTTAAAATGTGCTCTTTCTACTCCCCTTCCCAAGTTCTCCAGCTTAACCATTCATTCATTTATCTGCCCAAAATATATTGAGCACCTGCTGTGGGCCAGACCTTGCTCTGGGCACATGGGATAAAAGAGTGAGCAGAGCAGACAATCTCCCTGCTCTTGTGGAGCTGTCATTGTACCAAGGGAGACAGACAAGCACCAATGAATACGTCATACAATATGTGGTGGTAAGTGCGAGGAGAGACGAATTAAGCATAACCGGGAGAGCTGGAATGCTGGAGAGAGTGGTCTTCATGTTGGGCAAGGGTTGAAGGAAGATGCCTCTCAGGAAGTGATGCCAAGCAAAGATTCGAAGGCAGTAAGGAGGGGGTGGTCATGTGAATATCTAGGAAAAGAGTTTCAGGCAGAGGAACAGCAAGTGCAAAGGTCCTGAGGCAGGAATGTGGTTGGTATAATCAAGGAACAGCAAAGAAACCAGTGTGGCTGGAGCAGAGTAGATGGTGGGATAAGGCCATTGAGGGAATGGGATGGGCAGACCGAGCAGACCACAGTAAGGATTTGGCTTTTGTTCTGACAGGTGGGAGCCCCTGGGGAGGGTCCTGAGCAGAGAGACAATGGAGGTGGTGAAACATGGTTAGATTCTAGATAGATTTAGGGGGGAATTGCCCTATCTCATTGATAGATTGCAGTGAGGGCTAGGGAGAGAGAGGGGCCGAGATAATGCTCGGATTGGAGTCAGGACCTCAACCCTCCAGGCAGATAGGCAGGACCCCCCTACCTCACCCCTACCCTGACAAGAGGCCCAATCTTTGGGGTGGCCACCCACCGAGTGAATGAAGTCTTCCAAGGTCAGGCCTGAATCTGTGTCGGGTAGGGAACAGCTTCTCCCTGGTTAGCCTTCCCCCGTGGAGGGCTTCTGGGTGTGGGGAGGTACCCCAAGTCTTCTCTTCTTCTCTTTCATAACCAGCAGGCTAGCCAGGGCCTTGGTCAGGCCTGGGACGGGGCTGGGTCCTTTCAGAGCCACGCAGTGGGGAGAGGTGAAGCAGAAGCCAGCCGTGAGGGGGAGAAGCAGGCTGTGATCAGCCCAGCACCCACCCTTCACACAGACTTAGTGTCTCATCCCTCTGGTCCCCCCACCCCCAGCACGATTAGGCCCATGGGATCCTGTTCAGAGCCCCAGCCAGTGACTCAGCAGGAATCACCCCAGACAGGAGCCAGTGCCCCAGCGCCCAGACCAGAAACCACCCCTGACCTGTCCGGCTGGACAGGAACAGAGACCAAGTGGGCGGAAAAGCCCATGGACTAACCAGGATAGCTGGAGGGAGGTGGCATAGGAAGACCCCCAGTCCAGGTGCAGCCCTTAGACACCTGCCCGATGGCGCCCACTAGGACCTGGGTCATGGTTTTACGTGGGGGTTCTGCCAGGAGGGAACCTGGGGCTTCCACCAGTTTCCACTGAGGCCTTGAGGCTCGTCCCGTCTTCGCTGGGCCATGTTGGGTTGTCATGGCCTATCATGTCCATTCCACTGCACTGTTCCTGCTCTATTGTGTCTTCTGGTCTGTTCTAGAGCCTTCCACTCCTTTCTATGCTCTTGTGTTTCATTATGGATGCATTCAACAGATACTTATTGAGACTCTACTATATGCCAGGCTGTGCTCTGTGTGCTGGAGTTACAACTCTGTGTAAAGCAAGACCCCTGCCCCAGGGAGTCCACAGGGAGACTAGTAACAAATACAAGTAGAACGTCAGGTGCGCGAGAGCCGTGGAGAGCCGCGGCCAAAAGCCAGACCATTGACTAGAGCTGCATGGGGACCGGTGGGCTACTCTCAGCCGTGAGGTGGGTGGGGTCAGGAGTGGCCTCACGGAGAACGTGCCAGTGAGCAGGAAGCAGGAGCTATTCCCTCTGGGAAGTGAAATAACACCCAGTTCCAACACTAGCAATACGCACTGACAGCCCGTCCCCTTTCCAGAGCCTTTACAGGACTACCTTGTTCCTCCTCAACACAACCGTTATGTTCCCCATGGCACAGATGGGGAAACGGAGCCATGCAGCTATCTGAGGGTCAGGAAGGGCATCCCAGGCAGAGGGAACAGCAAGTGCAAAGGCCCTGAGGCAGGACTGTGCCTGATGCGTTCAAAGGACAGCCAGGAGGCCAGTGTGGCTGGAGCAGATACCAAGGGGGATAGTAGAAGGCATGGGGCAGGAAGACAAGTCTTCAGTGCATTGTGAGCAGCTGAAGGATTTCTAAGGATGTCTCTGCCTTTGCACCACATAAAGCAGCAAACCTCACCACCTGAAATGAATCTGCAGGCATTTTGGTCCAAGGCTTCTCTGTTTAGGACCTGATCTTGTCGAACAGTCTTCCCGCCGCTCTCTGGAGCTGGGCCAGCTGTAACAGGACCTGGGACTGGTTCATTCATTCCTTCATTCTTTCATTCATGTATCATTCATTCCATCGGCATCTACTCAGCTGCAACAACGAGGAGCAAGACTGGGGCACCTGGGTGGCTCAGTGGGTTAAAGCCTCTGCCTTTGGCTCAGGTCATGATCTCAGGGTCCTGGGATCGAGCCCCGCATCGGGCTCTCTGCTCAGCAGGGAGCCTGCTTCCTCCTCTCTCTCTGCCTGCCTCTGCCTACTTGTGATCTCTCTCTGTCAAATTAATAAATAAAATCTTTAAAAAAAAAAAAAAGACAGACAGAGTCACTGCCCCCAGGGAGTTAGAAGTCCAACAGGGGAAGCCCAGAAGGAGGATCCCAGAAACCTGGCGAAAAAAACTGGAAATGCCAGCTGCCTCTGGGGAGGGAATTAACACCTGCTCCTAGAGTGATGAGGACCCAGCTGTACTGGCCCAGCTTGTTGATGCTTACCTCTGTGACTGCCCCCATTTCACAGATGGGGAAGTAAGTGGCAGGATGGGCAGAGCCAGGCTTTATTCCTGGGTGGTTGGTTCAGGCCCCGCCTGCTCAGTGTACCCCCTGGGGCTGCTCATCACACGTGGAACAAGCGGACTCAGGGACAGGTTTATGCTGTTGTTAGGTAGGAAACGATTTTTTTTAAATTGATAAATCACAAGCCCAGAGCTTCAATAGCCACTGCTGGCAGAGTGGGGGGCAGGGAGGGACGTGAGGTGAGCTCAGATGGGCAGGCTGGTCATCGTTCAAGGTCACGGCATCACGGCGCAGGCCGGCTGGGGTGGCTTCGAAGGGCAGGTCCGCGTGGAGCGTGTGTCTGTGTGTGGTGTTCACGTCTCTCCGTATTCACGTGCGTCCATCTGTGCATGTGTGCTGTGTGTCTGATTTGGGGCTGTGTGTGCTTCTGTGTTTGTTGGTGCCAGTGGGTGTGTGCCATGAGTCTCTGTGTGTGTGTGTCGTGTGTCTGGGATTTTGCGTGATTGTTTATGTGCAGGTCAATGTGTCATAGGTCTGGTGTTTGTGTCAGCAGCCCGGACACGTGTGCTGAGTGTGATTGTCTGTGCTGAGTGTTGTGTGTGTCTGCTGTGTATTTGGGGGTGTGCATGCGCATGAGAGTGTGGTAGGACTGTCTGTGTTCCTCTGATTGTGATGTGGTCCCGTGGGCACGAGGGCAGGGGAGGCCCCTGCCTGCAGACACACCGAGACCAGCAGCAATGCCTTCCCGTTGCAGCAGACAGATCTGGGGGGCAGAGGTGAGTGATGTGTGCTGCTCACACTCAACAGCAACCATGAAATGAGAAGAGTGAGAATTGTACTAAGAGCCACATTCTCTGTGTGTTGGGGGAGTCAGCACGTGGCCCCAGGAGCCAGGAGGCCTGGGTTCAAATCCTCCTTCCCTGCTTCCTGGCCAGGGGCTCTGGGCCGTGGGCTCCACCTCTCTGGTCCTCGGTCTCCTCGCCCCTTAGGACATGCCGAGCACTTGGCTTTACATCAAAGAGGGAAGCTCTCTTCCTCCTTGCTGGCACCAGCCTTAGGCCCATTTGACAGAGAAGAAAGCTGGGCCCAGAGAGGGTGAGGCCCTTACCCAGGACCACCCAGCCAGGAAATGGCAGATCCAAGATTTGAAGCCGCCAAAAGTTTTCTGTGCCCACAGACACACACCGTCTGTAAAACGTGCAAGCTGAGCTCACAAACCTACTTGGAAGAAGCCCCAGGCTATGCACATACTCACACGCAGGGCCCTGGCTAGAGAAAGGCCCTGGGGTCAGCAGTGCCTGGAAAGATCAGAGGGCTGTTCCTTCCCAGCAGGGGTTGCAAATCCTGGTGCCTCCAGGGACTGCTTTGGGGAGCCCAAACCCTTCCTCTCCTGACCACGGCCTTGAAATGTCACAGCTGATCTTTCCCTTGCGTTAAGCAAGGGGCAGATGGATGACTCCACTTGCCTGCCGATGCCAGGCAGGTACTTAAATGAGCAGAGACTGGGCGATAGGGTTTGGTGGGGACTGTGGTGGGCGGGGATTCATTGTCTACAGGAAAGGGGGCCCATTGCCCTGGGAACACGGGAAGTCTGGATTTTGATGGAAAACTGTGGGCAAGGAATTCCAGTTGTTTTAAACCTTGTGGGGGCCAGAATGACTCCTCTGTCCTTCTGTGGCTCTGGCTGGGTCTGAGGGCCCCCAGTTTGTGGTCTCAGCCTGCTGGCTGAGGCCAGAGGCTGGATGCTTGCTCGATGCCCTAGAGAAGTCCCAGGCCTCTCTGCATTCAGTTTTCCTGTGGCCTGGGCTGGCGGAAGACCCACGTGGTAGAGACCTGGGACTCCAGGGAAGAGCCAGACCTGGACAGAGAGAGGAGGTTCTGTCCTGCCTGCAAAAGTCATTTCTCACCCATCTCCACCCCGCCCGTCTCCTGGCGTCTGCCGGGACCTTAATGGATAAAACATCCTGCCAGTGCCTAAGTTTCCCCCTCCATCCCGAGATGGGCGCCAGCTCTGGGGGAGTGGTTCTGGGCACCCGGATGGAGGGAGTCAGTGTCAGCCAGCCTACGGTGTCCCAGAGTTCCCTGGGGAGGGGGGGCGGTGGAGGCAAGGTCATTATGGAAGGCTTCCTGGAGGAGGGGCTGGGGCTAGAAGCAGTTCTGTGGCTGCTGGCCTGGGAGTCAGGACACTTGGGCTCCACCCAGACCCCCACAAGGGCAGTGACTATGTCATCTTAGTCTCTCTGTGTCCTTAGCTCCCAGATTAGAGTTCAGAACACAGTAGGCACGCGATAAGTTTTTGTACAATGAAAGAACAGAAGACAATACCTTTAGAGAACAATTTCCCTATGCCAAGAACCCTGTGAGGTAGGAGTTATTATTACCTCCCATTTTGTACATGAGGAAATAGGCACAGAGAGGTTAAGTGATTTGCCTAAGGTCACACAGCTAGCAAGTGACAACCCAGACCCAGGCCCGTCTGCAAAGCTTGGTGCATATCACTCCTTGAATGTTTCCATGTCTGTCTCTACCCAGGGACTATGAAGGTCATGAAAGCTGAGAGTGTCTGTTTTGATCCCTGCTCACCTACTTCAGCCTGGTACACAGTAGGTGTTCAGTAAATCTTTACTGAGTAAATTACAAACCCCCTGACCAATCTCTGAGTCCTCAGACAAAGTCACTTCTCTCTGAGCCTGTTTCCTCATCTGTGCAAGGGACGTACTCTGAGTAACGACCTCGTGGGTTGTTTTGACAATGAAATGATTCGCTCGGTCAATCCCTACCTGCTGAACGTGTGTTTTCAATGAATTCAGGCCTGGCCAAGTGCCTGGCACACAGTAGGTTTTCAGCCAAGGCTCTAGTGACATTGATGGCCCAAGGAGGGATAAGTTGAAGGAATAGGAAAAAACACTCCGTTCTGGTTCCGCCTGCTGTGTGATCTAGGCAAGTGCCTTGCCCTCTCTGTCCCTGGGCCTCTATCACCTCAGCTACGATATCACAGTGACAGCCTCCAGGGTTGCTGGGAAGCCTAGTGAATTCTGTAAAAAGCGGAACCAGTCCTCCCCCAGCAGGTGCCCCCACGCTCTCCTCCCCCAGCCCCCAGGCCGGAGGTTCCCCAGCTGGCCGGGGTGAGTGGGGAGGCGGCAGCCAATGGTATCTATGCAGAAAGATGAAGACCCCTGCCCACGGCGCCCCCCCCCCAAAGCCCAAGCAGGGTGCACCTGCCCCAGGTCATAGAGCACAGGCAGGGAGCCGAGGGGGTGGGGAGCAGGCGTCCTGGGGGTCTCCGAGGACAAACTGTCTATTGTGGCCTTGTGGGTGGTGGGGGCCTCTCCGGGCTTGAATGAGGGTGAGGAGGCAGGGGCCGGTGTGGGAGCATTACTAATAATAATGTATCAGCATTACCCGGCAGGAGGGAGGGGTGGGGCGGGGAGTACCCCCCAAACATGCCCTGGAACTGGCCTGGCTGGTCGGACACCTGTCCCCAGCTGCTTCTTGTCAGGACCCATCACAGGCCTGAGCCGGGCCCTGGGAGAGGGGGGTGGAGGGACCCTCCTGGGGTGGAATTCCAGCCCTACCCCTTCAGCCTGGGGACACTGCGCGAGTCATTTCGTTTCTCTGAACCTGTTTCCTTATCCACAAATTGGGGCTGCAACTCCCTTCTGCAAATTTTCCAGGCACATGTGAGGCATGGGGCTTGGCGGGGGGCGGCTCTGAGACACGCTTTGGGGCCTCAGGCTACTGACAGATCCCCCCCCCAAAGATTTTATCATCCTTACCCTCAAGAAACATTTATTGGGCACCTACCGTGTGCCAGAACCATGCCACGCCTTGGGGACAAGCAAGGCTCCTGTCGCAGGAAGAAGGCAGACAACCCATGGGAAAAAGAATGAGCCAGAAAATTCCAGACAGTGGTACCGGCGATGGAGAATTAAACGAAGGAGCTAGAGGGGGACAAGGGTGGGAGGTCAGGGAGACCTCTTTGCGGAGGTGACACGGAGCGACCCAGAGGAGCTGGGGAGCTGGGGAGTGGCAGACGTCCTGACCTGGGGCCGAGCTGGCTCGGCATTTACAGAGGAACTGCAAGGAGGCCCCTCCGTGAGGGGCTCTGGCCTGGGGGGACCCTCCTGCCCTGTTCCCAGGGGCTGAGGCCAGGGGGCAGGGCAAGGGCCAGGCTGCAGGAAATGGGGCCAAGCCCCTGGGCTGCAGACTCTCCCGGGACTGCTAATATCCCAAGTGCCGGTGACGAGACCCAGTCCCGGGTGGCAGGGGGCGGGGGCCTGGGCCTCCATAAACAGCCATGGCTCATAAAGCAGATCAAAGCCGCCTGTCCGAGCCCTGGCCACTTCCTGCAGGGCCCAGAGCCCCCTAGCTCGTGGGAAGGGGCCTCTCGGACTCGCTTTGGGGTCTCTGTGTGCCTGGGGCAGCCCCCTGAGCCTGCCCATGCCTCCGTTTCCCCAGCTACTCACAAGGGGGCTGAGTGGCACCTCTGGACAGGCCCTGTCATTCTCCAGCTTTGACAAGAGCTTGGCCTCTGGACCCGCAGGTCTGGGAGTCCCAATCCCAGTGCTGACACTGGGTGACCTCAGGCAGTGACCCCCGCCGCACCCCACCAGCCCTCAAATGGGGCTGATGACGGTGTCTGCTGTGGAGTTGTATCATCTGATTTATAATTTATGATTAGAGTTGATTGCTTACCTAATGATAATTAGATGTCCGCAGGCAGCAGGGCTGGCAGAGGTCAGTGGAGCGCAAAGTCCCAGTCCAGACACCTCGGTGGCTCCTCCTGCACAGGTCTGGGCAAGGAGACCGATGCCCTGGAGGTGAGGGTTTCCAGGCCCAAAGCCCGGAGCCCAAGGCGCTGGCGGGGAGTAGCCCTTCCCAGGCCTCAGGGCTTTGGGGTGGGGGCTCCAGGACCAGAGGGCCAACACGATCTCCACCCTGCACAGCGCCCCCCCCCCCAGACGTGGCCACACCACGTAAAACTGCTCTGCACTCACCCTCCCACCAAACGCGCTCGACAGGACTGCCTTTCCCTGGTCTTTTCAGTTTCCAACATGTGCTGTGTACAATACAGACGGACCCCGTCTGTCTCCCCCATAAGTATGGGCTTCCTAAGGGCAGGGCTGTTATTGTTCTTTTCTGTTTTGTTCCTAGCTGTACCCCACCCACCCCCAGGGGTTCCTAAAACAGTAGGTGCTTAATGAGTATTTGTGGAATGCTGAATGGGTGCTCACCCAGCTCCGGGAAGTAGGCACTACTGTTATGTCAATATACAAAGGAGGAAAGTGAAATCGAGCAAGGCGGTAAGTTGGTGAGTTGCCCAAGATCTCAGACAGCTGGGGAGTGGGAAAGTCAGGGTCATGGTAGCAGCAATAATTGCAGCTAAGACGTATTGAGCACCTACTATGTGCCAGGCACTGTGATGGGTGTTGGAATAGAAGTGGAAGAAGACAGCCAGGCACACAGGAAATGTTTCATAGGGGCTCCTCTTGGAATCCTCGGTAGGATTCTCTGTAGAGAAGGGGACTGGCACGGCCATTTCACAGATGAGGAAACTAAGGCTCAGAGGGATCAAAAAACTAATTTAATCAAACAGCTGTAACAACAAGCCCGGTTTACTGGGCTGTGTTCTGGACACTGGCTTCACATCCAGTATCTGTCACCGTTACCCCATCTTCTAGTATACTTTCCAGCAAAGAAGCCACACTCTGAGAAGCAACTTAGTGTCCATGGTAAGACGGGATGAGGGAGCTTGAGCTCATTTCCAGGTTCTGTTCCAGGACCTGTCTGCACTGGGAGGCGAGCAGGCCCAAACATAGAAAGAAGCCCATTGCACATTTGGTGCCTCAAAACCAGAGGACCCTCCCTGGTACCTTAGTTCCCCTAAGTCTCTGTAGGGTCTGGGGCTCCCCCATCCCAGCATGGAACTGGAAGGTACCTTCTTTCCCATTTAGACTTGGGTCTCCCACTGTCTCTGGGCGGGGAAGTGGGGGGAGGCTGAAAAAGTAGTGGCAACTCTGCTGTGTGACCTCAGGCAAGCTGCTGTGCCTCTCTGAGCTGCCGGTTGCTATTAAATCCGTGCAGTCCTAGCTTGCTGAGAAGGCTCTGGGCTGGGATCTGGAGCCAGGGTCTGGGGAGGAGTGAGGACTACTCACAGAAGGCCTGGCGCCTGAAAGTACCTGTTCTCTGCCTGGAAGGACCAAGGAGAGACGACAGAGCCGCCTTCACCCCTGCCCTAGGCCTATTTCTCCCTCCCACCCTGTCCCCTGGCAGTGCTCTGCAAGCCCCCAAGAGATGGGGCCCAGCCCTTCCACTGGTCCCACCTAACCTCTTCTGCCCTCTATCACTAGGAAAGAAAAGCGAAGCACAAGGAGGCCACATTCTCCAGGCCCCCAGAGCCCTTAGCGATACCTGTCTTGAATCCACTTCATTCCCCCTTCTCCCACGGCTGCCTACCCGCTGTGATCCCTTCTGTCATTCAATCCCTGCAAGTCAGCCAGTATCCCAGCTCTTACAGGTGGGAGAGTGACGTGCAGAGCGGTACCTGGACCAGGCCTGAGTCCAAGGAAGCCAGGACATCCTTCCCAGAGGGCCGCACGGGGATCTCTCCGAAGGCCAGCCTTCCCCGTCATCCCCCTGCCTGGGGTCCTAATGGTTGTGTTGAGGGAGCAGGCGCAGTGCGCACTGTCCCCCCCGTTTTACAGAAGAGGGAGCTGGGCTTCAGAGGAGGACAGCCACCTGCCTGAGGTCACATGGCCAGAAGAGGGCAGAACGGTGATTCAGAGACTGTGACTACTGCAGAGGGGGAGCCTGAGGCCCCAAGAGGGGAAGGGTCTTGTCCAAGGTCATGCAGGCCCCTGTAGGGCCTAGATCCCCCCTGAGGCTTGACTAGTGCTGAAGAACGAGAATCTCAGGCAGAGCCTTCCCACGGCCCCGGTGGGGTGAGTGCGGCGGCACCACCTGGCATTTCCTATCTGTTTGGGCAGCACTTAGGGCAAGACCTGAGGGACGAGCAGTGGGGAGACTTCCCACGGCCCCTCCTCGCTCTTAGGCAATAACCCAGACTGAGGGGCCAAGCCCCCAGCGTCCCCCAGGTTGCAGTCGGGGGGGCAGAGGCTGGAGGCTGGTGTCCTGGCTTCCAGATCTTCTCTCCCTCGTTGTCTGTGTGTCCTTGGCCCCGTGCCCCCACCCCACCCCCAAGTCTCTGCATCCTTGGAAGTACCCTTCTTCTTCTTCTTTTTTTGTTAAGATTTTATTTATTTGAGAGAGAGAGTGTGCACGCATGGGAGGGAGGAGCAGAGGACGAGAGAGAAGCAGACTCCCCTCTGAGCAGGGAGCCCCATGTGGAGCTGGATCCCAGGACCCTGAGATCATGACCTGAGCTGAAGGCGGACTCTTAACCAACTGAGCCACCCAGGCACCCGGGTGTCCCCTTCTTACCATCCAGTGAGTAGACTCAGACAAAGTCCCCGGCCCTCAGAGAGCCGGAGGTCATGACCTTGGAGAATCACTTCCCCCTCTGAGCCTCAGTTTCCTCTTCTGTCAAGTGGAGTCACTGTGAGGCTGGAATGGGGAATGCCAGCTCAGCACTTTGGGAATGCCACTGCCCCGAGGGAGGGAGTCATCAAGGTCCTGACACTGACCTGACGTGGTTTCCCAGATGGGGAACTGAGGCAGTGGAGGTCAGGGGACCCACACAAGGACACAGCCAGCGGAGGGCTCCCCCCTGCCATTTCCTACGAAGTGGCTGCTCAGTGTTAGGAAGACACGTGATAGGGTTGTACACCCCGAGTTCAAATCCTGACCCTGCCACTCACTGTGTGGCCTCAGGCAGGTTGCCCTATCTCTCTGAGGATCAGTTTTCTCTTCTGCAGAATGGGGAGAAAACTAACCTGATGGCAGGACTTTTGAGCTAATTCAGCATGGAAACCCCGAATGGCAGAGCCCGGCACCCAGTAGACCTTCAATTCCTCTTCCCAGAGGAGAGGCTGTGCTGGGCCCCCTTGGCTCCATGGCTGGAAAGGGTCAAGAGTCCAGCTAGTGTGGCTGGTCACTGACCCTCTGCTCTATGTAAACAGGATCTGGCCCTTCTGCATCTCCCCCCTCCCTGGTGCTGGTGAGTTGACCGCAGCCGCTGCCCTTTCTTACGCTCTGGGGTACGTAGCCCTGCCGGCTTTTCCTGCCACACCCAACCACGCTCGCTCACTAGTGCTGTTCTCCAACCTGGCCCCTTTTGCTCCTCTGCTCTCCCAGCTCACTCCAACCTCAGGGCCTTTGCACCTGCAGATCTCTCTCCCCGGATTCCCTTTTCCCAATATTTCCCCTTCTTTAACAGAGATTTTATTTTTAGGTTCTATCATTAGAATCTAAAACAGGACCTAGAATATTTTAGGCATTTAATCAATAGATATTTGTCCTATAAATGAATGAATGAATTTTGATTTCTGATCCAATGTAGGAGTCTTTGTTTTTTAATAGAGCCACTCAACCCATTTATTATTTTTTTTTATTTTTTTTTTAAAGATTTTATTTATTCATTTGACACAGAGAGAGATTACAAGTAGGCAGAGAGGCAGGCAGAGAGAGAGG
>LNAC01000191.1:2530517-2543340 GCA_002007465.1 Ailurus styani
TGAGCAGAGAGCCCGATGTGGGCCTCGATCCCAGGACCCTGGGATCATGACCTGAGCTGAAGGCAGCGGCTTTAACCCACTGAGCCACCCAGGCGCCCTCAACCCATTTATTTTTTACATGGATATGTTTGGTCTTCTTTCGTCCTCTCTTCTGTTTTCTATGGACTGGCTGACTGGCTGAATGAAAGACTGAATGAAGCAGAATGCACTGTGATTGCTGGGGTGGGCTGGGGAT
This sequence comes from Ailurus styani, assembly GCA_002007465.1. Classification (NCBI taxonomy): domain Eukaryota; kingdom Metazoa; phylum Chordata; class Mammalia; order Carnivora; family Ailuridae; genus Ailurus; species Ailurus styani. Next base: position 2,530,753 of record LNAC01000191.1, read on the forward strand.
GGGGGCTTCTCCAAGCTGCCCTGGGCAATCCAAGGTAGGAAGAGCATGAGACTGACCTGGAGAGACCCCCTTATTTTTATTCATTCATTCATTCATTCATCCATCCATTCATTCATTCATTTATTTTAAGTACTCTCTACACCCAGCATGGCTGGAACTTACAACTCCTGGATCAAGTGTCACATGCTTTACTGACTGAACCAGCCAGGCACCCCAGGGACCCCTCATTCTTTTTTTTTTTTTAAGATTTTTATTTATTTACTTGACAGAGAGAGAGAGAGATCACAAGTAGGCAGAGAGGTAGGCAGAGAGAGGAGGAAGCAGGCTCCCTGCTGAGCAGGCAGCCCGACGTGGGGCTCGATTCCAGGACCCTGAGACCATGACCTGAGCCGAAGGCAGAGGCTTGAACCCACTGAGCCACCCAGGCGCCCTGGGACCCTTCATTCTTGCAAATATTTATTCCACAGCTCTCTGTCCCCCAGGTAAGGGCTTATTTCTGTCGCTCCCAGCACCCCTCACCCCTTCCCTCCCACGGCCACCCCCACTTCCCCGCAGGAAGTGCCAGGCTTGTGAGTCTGGATTCTGGAGCCAGACCCGCCTTCCCGTCCAGGTGCCCTGTCCCCTGGCACTGGGGCGGGGTCCGACGTGCCTCCCCCGTGTAAGGTGGCGGCGGTGGTATTCCCTTCCTGCAGGGACGGCGTCGAGGGGACCGAAGGGCAGGACGTGGGCCCAGGTCCTCGCACGGGGCCTGGCTTGGGGACCGTGCTCAGTAAGCGTCAGAGGCGACCGCACCATTGTTGTCCTCGTACCTCAGTTTCCTTCCATTGTACAGGAGGCCACTCGTCACTTCCTCGTAGGCACCTCGCGGTCCCGCCTCAGAGTCTGGAGCTGGAGGACTGTTCGGGCCCCTCCCCTGTGCTTCTGCCCCAGCCGCAGAGAGGGTCATGCTCCGGGACGCCGGCGGTCCCCAGAGGCCTGAGCCGCCGCCGGGAGGTGGGGAGAGGAGTCAACACTGTGAAGAGCAGTGTGTGCCCACCCCACGGCCACGCCAGCGTCATCCCCATCACACAGATGAAGAAACTGAGACCCGCCGGCTCATTCGATCCCCAGACACGGCCTGAGCACCTACTGTGTGCGGGTTGTGCTGGGCCCTCTCCCATAAGGCTCGCGGCCCAGTGGGGAGGATGGAGGACAGAAAAAGCCACCCACCCTGCAGGATTTAAATCAAGGGTCTTGCCCTGCCCCTAAAAGTCTCCCAGAGAACCTTCCAGAATCCCTGAAGGGGTGGGGGGTGGGGCACCAGTTCCTTTGCACAGAGGAGAAAGTGAGGCCAGAGGAGGGCATTCCCAGGCAGAGCCTCCCCGGGGTGTGGCAGCCTTCCTGGCTTTGCACCAGCTGGTGCCCCTGCAGGAATATTCTTCCTCAGCCACTGGCTCGCTGCTCAGGCGCCACTTCCTCAGGGACTCTTCCGGGCTGGGAGGGCGAGGTCAGGCCCTGACACTCTTGCTCAGGGCCCGAAGGTTTCCTCTCCTATAACCCCTTCCCTGCCCACTCCCATTGCTCTCCCTGCTTTACCTGGCGCCCAAAGCATGCACACATGCATGTGTGAACCAGCCCCTGCAGGGGCCCCGAGTCAGGGAGACATCCCCCCCACCCGACAGCAGGTGCACACTGCCCGGAACCTTTCTCCTCGTTCACGGCTGCACTTCTGCATTTCATCTGAGGATGACTGCATTGCTGACGAGCTTCGTCTTCTCTAGAATGTGAGCTTCCCAAGGACGGAGGGCTCTGCCTGTGCCCCGCACGGTGGGGCCCCCGTACCTAGTACAGGACCTGGCCCGGAGCAGGTGTTTAAATCACTATCTGCAGAAAGAAGGAAGGAAGGAAAGAAGACAGGGAGGGGCTGCAGTCCATTGATCCAGCTTTTCATTCCTTCATTCAGCAAATGCTTATTGAGCTCTGACTGCAGGCTAGTTTGGGGACAGAGCATGACCAACACAGACACAAGTCCTACCCTCGGGACGCTGACTTTCTGGTGGCTGCAAACAATTGTGCAGTGGTGGAAAGCACTATGGGGAAAGGGAAAGCGGGAGGGGCCGCAGACAGGGTGTCTGGGCCCCTGGGGGAGGTGCCGCTGGGAGGAGGCGGCAACTGGCAGAGGAAGGGGCAGGCCCGGGGTCCCCGCCCCCAGCTGGCAGATGCGGGGCTGTCGTAACTGTGGGCAGCCAGGGTTGCCAAATGCCACCACAGCTGCGTCACTGAGAGCCGGGAGGGCTGGGGGGGCGGGGGGACCAGGTGGGCGGGGCCTCCATGCTGAGCTGGCTTCAGCCCTGAGAGGCAAAGCCTGCCCCGTGTCCACTGTTAGTCACTCTGCGTCATGCGCCTACATGGACCATTGTCAACATACTTGAGCATCCGCGTTCCCGCTCCGAGAAAGAAAATGTGGCAGAAACCACAGCAGACCCTGTGCGTGCCCTGCCCCCCTTCCAGAGCTGACTTCATCCTGAATTTGGCGTCCATGACCTTGTGTGTGATTTCATAATGTTACTTTCCTGGGTTTGCTTGGCGTGTCCCTGGGCAAGTCACTTACCGCCTCTGCGCCTGGGGTTGCTCCTCTGTGTGATGGGAGCAATCACACTCCGCCCTCAGAGGACCGGTGAGAATCTCACCCGCTCATCCGTGTCAAGTGTTTAGATGAGGGCCTGGAGCAGAGGAAGCTCGATGTGGTGGTGGAACACCCAGGACGGGGGAAGCAGACATCTACGGTGTCAAGAACGTACCCTTCAAACAGGTTTTCTCACGGGGGTGCCCGCCGCTGGCTGCCATTCTGCTCCACTTCCTGTGGGGTCCACGTCCCCCATCAGCCCGGAAAACCCCAGGGTCCAAGGGTCCAAGCCTGCCTTGTTCTCTGCTGTCACCCCAGCTCCTACTCCAGAGTCTGGACACTCCCAGGATGGGTTTGTGGCGTGAATGAAGGGGACTCAGTTTCCTCATCTGTAGAATGGGTCTCCTCATGGGAATGAGAAAGTGCCTGATGCACCGTAGGTGTTTTGTAAACTCTTTGTTTCCTCCTCTCCCGGCTGTAGCCCTCTCCTCCTTCCCCAGGGCTAGTGCTGGAGCCCACTGCCCTCGGGGCAGGCATGATACCAACTGATCCAGGCTTTCCACCGACTCAGTCATTCATGCATTCATACATTCATGCGTTCATTTCGGCATGCATGATTTCAACAATTTTGTGTGTGTGTGCACCCGATGTGCTCTAGACTCTGCTCTAGGATCTGGGGATTCGGAAATGAATCAAACAGGCAAAAATCTTCACTTTCCTGAAGCTGACATTCTGTCAGAGGACACAGCCATCGGACAACAGCATGACCCAAGCTAAGACTCGCTGGGGCCAGGCAGGGGGATCCAGGGGAGGCGCTGCTTAACCCCGTCTGGGGGTCTGGGGAAGGCGGTGAGCTCAGACCAGAAGGGTGAGAAGCAGTTAGCTAGATGAAGGGTACAGAGGATGTTCCAGATGGATGACTGTGCGAAGGGAGAGGTGGGCCTGGCAATTTGGGGACCTGTCTGTGGCTCGGCCTGGATGGAGGGGAGGGGAGAGGCAGGGAGGGGGCAGGACCTTGTCCTGAGAAGGGGGCTGGTAATCCGGGAGAGGCCTGGCTGCATGCAGGCCTCACAAGGTTTGCTCTGGCTGCAGCATGGGGCCTGAACTGGGGAGGTGAGGCTGGAGGTGGAACCATCAGAAGGGAAGCTGGAGTCCTGTCCACCCCGCAGGCGTCCGGGCTCAGGACAGACCAAGGAGCCAAAACCATGGATGTGCTGGCCGGGATCCGGGTTTCCCTGGAAACAGGCCCAGGATGTGGCTGTTGATGAGGCTTCCCCTGTCCTCAGCGGGCTGGGCCAGGCGTCAGCACACTTCTACCACGAGGACAGGTGGGCAATGGCCCTTGGCCCTCCGACTGCTAACCCCCGTGACTGGCCAGGCCCTTCGGGAAAAGGACCCCCCAGCCCCATGTAGCATGATGTCCCACCAGTGTGTTCACAGCACAGTTGGCACCAGCCCAAGATGGAAACAACCAAGGATGCATTACCTGAGGCCTCATCAAATTCACCAGGATCCATCCAGACAGAACATTCTAGAGCCTTAGGAGAGGCAAAATGGTGCAGAGGTTTGGAGCATAGACCTGGGAGCCTGTCAGCCTGGGTCTAAATCCCAGCTCTTCCAGTCACTCTGTGGTGCTAGGCAGGTGCCTTGCTGCTCTGTGCCTCAGTTTCCCCCTCTACAAAATAGGGACGATGAGAATACAGAGCCTCTTAATAGGATCACTTCACCCTTACAGCTGATTAATTAATCCATGTGAAGCATCTGGAATTGTGCCCAGGACATAGTAGGTCAGAGGTACAGAAACCTTTGCTGTTATTATTATTAACACGGTGATGATGAGCAGCAGTCCTGTTAAGAAAAATGGATAAATCCAGGGGAGGGAAAAGGAAAGGGGAGGACAGAATGTAAAGTGGGCTGCTGCTTGTAGCAAAAGTCAGGAAGAGTAAGTAGATGGTATGTGTGCAAACACTTGCACCATTGCAGGAGACTCAAGACACTGGCCACATTGAATTCACATTGAATTAGGGACCCGGACTTTTCACTCGACACTTTTCCACCCTCTGTGCTGGTGTGTGTGTGTGTGTGTGTGTGTGTGTGTGTGTCCCACACGCTTGTATGTATATTCAAAACCAAACACAAGAAAGCAATTCTGCAAGAGGTTTCCTTCGGGAAGGCCCCAGATCCCCCCGCCCCCACCCTCCCCAGCCCGCCCCCGCATCCTGGCCTGTGTGTGGCCCAGTCTCGCTGCTGCTGGTTTTCAGAGCTCTAGGCCTTGGAGCAGGTCCGAGCTGGAGTGCCCTGCAAGAAAAGGGGCTCCTTGGAGACCCCCAGAGCAGCCTCGGCTCCGGGTGGCGCGGGGTGTGGGGGCTGGGGGTGTCCCGACCGACTGATGAGAACTCCAAATGCTCCCCAGCCCAGGCTGCTAATCGCTTCCAGATTGGCCGGGTCAGGGCCAGGGCCGCCGCTGCCTGGCTCCATAAACAGCCCGTTGCTCCAGATGGTGGCTGGCTCCAGCCTGGCGAGCAGGTTCACGGGGGACTGGGGGGGGGGGGGCAGCAGGTGGAGGACCCCCACCCCGTCTCGGTGGGGCAGGGAGGCTCCAAGCAGCCGGCCTCGGCTGCCGCTCATCCATGCTGCTGTGAGTCAGGGACATGGGGCCGGAAGGGGCTGCAGAGCTTGAACCCGTTGCTCAGTGGAGAAAAACTGAAACCCAGAAGGGTCAAGGGATGGTTCAAGTTTGGTGGTAGACAGAGGAAGGGACTCCTGAGGTTGATGCTGGGTTTGCTCTGTCTCTGCGAATCTGGCCCATGGTGGGGGCACTTTAAAGACCCAAGGAGGGAAGGGAGGGAAGGAGACAAGGAGGCATATTGTTTCCTACGTTCAAATTCTGGCTCTGGATTTTATTCCCTGAACAAATAAACTATTTTTGTTCTCTGGGCCTTAGTTTCCTCATCTGTAAAATGGGAATGGCTGGAGTTCAAACTTCAGCAGACTGCTGGAAGAGTCAGGGATGTGGCTCTTGCAAACTGCCGGGCCGTGTGCGAGCTGCAGACGTTGCTCAGTCTCCCTTCCTGTCTCCCCAATACGCCTTTGATTCCTGCTTCTGAGAGCACAGTGGCCTCCTCTAGGAAGCTGCCCGGATTTCCCCTTAGACCTCTCCCTTTGTGCCAAGCACTGTGCCCTTCCCCTGGCCGCTCTCACAGAATCTCCCCATGGGAAGCCCTGCTCTGGCCCTCAGCAGATGAGAGGATGGAGGGTCAGGAGCTACCTGTGCCACGGTGTCCACCTTCTCGCCCTGTCAGTGAGGACACGGGACATCACGGAGACAGCAGGACACGCTGAGGACCTCGCTGCCAGGAAGAGGGGACCTAGGTGTGCGCCAGAGCTGCTCCTCCTGGTCACATGGCACCGGGCCCCAAGTCAGGAGACCTGGCTGCTTCTCCTGGCCCTGCCCACTGACCCGAGAGCCCACATCGTGGACAGGAGGTGAGGCCCCAGGCTGGCTGTTGCCCTGCTTGGCTCTGGGTTGTGATCCCCCAGAGAAGGGTGTGGAGCCCTGGCTGACCCCGTGTCCCCACACCAGCCTGGAGTCCCGCCGGGCAGGAGCCTCGTCCCAGGGGAGCAGACTGCGGGCCAGGCTGGGGGATCCCCTGGTGATCACGCCTCCCTGCTCCGAGGAGCGAGGACACAGATCCCCAACAGCTGAGCCCCTATCTCTCACTCTCTTAACCCATGCTTGGCCCAGGACACCCTCAAGGCGGCTTGGTTGAGCGAGTGACCAAGCAGTCATACGTTTACGGGCCGGCACCCTTGGGAGCAATGAACTCCCGGTAACTTAAGTATTGACATGAGCCACTGCAGGAGCCTCCTATTATGCCCATTTTACAGACGAGGAAAGGAGGCTCAGAGAGGTAGAGAGCCTTGCTCGAGATCACACAGGTGAGCTGGCCTTCGAACCCAGGCCTTCCAGCTCCAGAGCTCACACTCTTAACCACAGGTCCCCAGTCCTGGGGCAGAAGGGGGACCTGCCGCGAGCTGGGCCCCTGGCAGGTAGTAGGTGCTTTTCCTTGCCCCACCCCCGCCCCCCAGAGCCCAGCACCCAGATTCAGATTTTGGCCCAGCCTCGAGGTCAGCAGCCCGTTCTGCCCTGAACAGGGAGGAATGTTCGTGGTGGCCTCGGCCCGGGTCCGAGAAGAAAGGCAGCCTTGTGGGCGAAAGGTGAGCCGCTGGGTGGGCGCGGGCGTGTTTACCCAGGGCCGGGCGTGTGGCTCAGAGTGGCGCCGCTGTCAGCCGCGCCGGCTGCCCCGGGCCTGTGCTGGCCTCCAGATGTGGGCTGGCTCCAGCCGGCCGGGCCCCCCCACCCCACGCACAGAGGGGCTTTATCAAAAGCGGCTGTGAGGAGGCCCGGGAGGCCGCCTGGCTCCAGCCTGCTGGCTCCGAGCCCCGGGCCTGCAGAAGCCAGGCCAGCCGCACGCGGGCTTTTGCGCCCGGGTCTTCGTCTGCGCCACCGCCCGGCCACTCCGCTGTCCTTGGACCCCGGGGGGAGCCCAGGCCAGGGGGGCAGCCCCCTCTTCCAGGAAACCAAGGCTCCGGGAGCAATCCGGAGGGGTGGCAATTCAAGGAAGCTTCTTTTCCATGCATTTTTCTGCATCCCTCAGGGGAAAGGTAACCCACACAGAATCAGAAAGTGCAAAACTCAGGAAAACTTGAGGGGTGCTAAGCAGGCAGCCAAGGGGAAGGCACTCGTGGGAAGGATAAATTGCAGATTGGAATGGCGGTTCCCTTAGCGGGAGGTGAGTCACGAGGAGGGGCTCACTGCTCCTCCGTAGTATTTCCTTTCTGGGGTGGGAGTGGGGGTGTCATTCTTTACGTTTTCTTTGGTGGCCGGAACTATTTTGCATTAATAAATAACAATAACTAGAGAATACATCGAACTAACGAAGACTCCTTGCTGCTTCCCACCCTCAGTCCTACCCCTGCTTGGAGTTGTCTTCTGGTACCTTCCAGAGATTGCCTAAGAACCCACAGACAGATCCACACACATCCCCTTTCCGATTCCGTTTTTATTTTACTAATAATATTCAAATAGGCACTGCTTGGTGCCTGGTGTTTTCACTTTACAGTCTGTCGGAGGCTTCCTGCCGCCTCGGGCCTTTTCCCAGCTGTGTAGTATTCCTCTGGGTTGGGGCTTGTGGTCATTCCCAGGAACCACGCCGCGGTGGACCCCCCAACTTTGCACCTGTGTCTGGGGGCTCGGGAGTGTTTTCTGGAAGCTCAACTCTTCGAAGGAGAGCTGCAGGGTCCATGCATTCAGTCTTCTGAGAGCCACCGCTGACCGGCCCTCCCCGAGGCTGCTGTCCGGTATGGTCTCACCAGAGTGCAGCCCCACACAAGGAAACCGAGGCACACACGGTCAGCTCTTCTTAAGAGTGGGCGACATAGCTTCCCCTTGAGTCTCTCCCAAAAAACACACCAAAACACCTCCTTCTTGGTTTCGTTCCTTCCTGATTGCACAAGAGAAGCACGTCCCTTGCAGAACCTTCGGTCCCTTATGGGCTAACAGGGAGGTTTTGCCCCCCTTCGCCGGGGACACGTGGCAATGCTGGGGACACTTCGGGTTGTCACGTAGGCAGAGGGGTGTGCTACTGGCCTCTGGTGGGGGCAGCCACTGCTAAACACCCTCCAGTGCCCAGGCTGGCCCCGGGACAGGGAAGGATCCAGCTCCAATGTCCATAATGCCCAGGCCGAGAATCCTGAGTCCCGTGCCATCTGGCCTGTGCTCGGACCTTCCACGTCTCCCACCTCGTGCAGAGGATGGCCGAGGCCCTGCAGCCCGTGCCCCGTCGCCTCCCTGCCGTGCCTCTCTGGGCTCCAGGACCAACTCCTCCTTCAGAGCCTCTGTGCCACCACCGCCCCCCACCCCTGTCAAATGTCACTTCCTCTGGGAGGCCTCCTTGACCTCTCTAAAATATCTGCCCCTCCCAGATCCTTTCTGCCTTCTTTCTCCCTGGCACTGGGCTCTGAAGTGGCCCCGAAGTACTGACTCGCCTGCCAGGCTCCCCACCCAGAACACGGGCTCCGGGAGGGAGGGGGTGAGGGAGGCGAGGGCTGGTCTGATGCAGAGCGGCCCCGGGCACCCAGTAGGGCCTCAGCAGAGGCTCATGGATGCACAGTGGACCCTGCAAAGTCCTGATGTCTGGACAGCAGTTGGGGACAGAGGATCCGGATGCTGAAAGTTGGCCACTGGGGTGGAGGCCCAGAGGGTGGAGCAGGCCCCTAAGGCCACGGGCTGGGATTGCCTCCCCCAGAGTGCCTCCCAGCAGCTGTGCCCCTGGTCCCCCGGGCTCACCTTACCCGGGTACTGCCCTCGTTACACCAAAGCTTCTCTCACCAGGGACAGCAGGAAAGATGGAGGGGATTCCAACACTTACGGAGCACCAACTGTATGCCCCACCTTGGACTGGGCAGCACAGGGATTTATCTCAGTGATTTCCTGGAGGCCAGGGGTGGTGACTTAACCATCTCCTGTCCTCAGGGCCTAGCACTACGAAATTTATGGAGCACCTACTGTGTACCAGTGGCTATACGGCACGTCCCTTCCTGCAGGAGAGAGAAATTCTGGACTGTGGATTTCAGGAGGGAGAAAGCCAGTGCACTTTTCTATTGACGCTTCTAATTAATTTCTTTTTTTTAACAGAAAGCAATCTTTGTGTAAATAAAGAAAGAAATCTCAAGTTAAAAAAAAAAGACAACCCTACCACCTACCGATGCTGGGAGGAAATTCAAGAGGCCTTGGAGCCCAGAGGGGGTCCCTGGGGAGCCGGGGAGAGTCTTCCAGGAGGAAATGAGTTCTAGCAGAGGTCCCAGGAGGTGTGGGCAGGAAGAACCCTGGGGGAGGCTGCCGGGCAGCTGGGGTGCTGCCGGTCTGGCCCCGCACTGGGTCTCCCTGAGCTCAGCACGGCCTCGTTCCTGTGCTTGGGTTTCTGTTCCCCCGGCGCACTCCTGCACTGGGACTCTGAGGGCAGAGCCCACTCTGCCTCGCCCACCTGTCTGTCCCCAGGGCCCAGAGCTCACAGCAGGCACCAAAACGCACGTCCTGGGCGCCTGGGTGGCTCAGTGGGTTAAAGCCGCTGCCTTCGGCTCAGGTCATGATCCCAGGGTCCTGGGATCGAGGCCCACATCAGGCTCTCTGCTCAGCGGGGAGCCTGCTTCCTCCTCTCTCCTCTCTCTCTGCCTGCCTCTCTGCCTACTTGTAATCTCTCTCTCTGTGTAATGAANTCCAGAAGCTCAGAATGTGGTTTTTTGGAAATCGGTCTTTGCAGGTGTCGTAAGTTGAAGGACCTTGAGACCAGATCCTGCTGGATCGGGGAAGGGCCCTACCTCAGTGACTGGGGTCCTAACAAGGACAGGGGAGGACACACAGGCCCACAGAAGGTCATGCAGAGACGAAGGCAGAGACCAGAGGGATGTGTCTGTGAGCCAAGGGACCCCGGGGGACCCCAGCTGGGGCAGGCAAGGACTCTGTCTGGGAGCCCCTGAGCGGACATGGCTCTGCTGGCCTGGGTTTCTCTTGTTTTGAGCCACCACGTTTGGGGGACTTGGTTACGGCCGCCTCCGGACACTCACAAAGTTTGCTCACACGGGCAAACGGGTGAGTGAAGGAACAAGCCGAAAGCAGCTTGGGTGGCTGTCCCCGGCCAGTTGTGTGTGGTGAGGCGACTGTCCTCATCCCCTGAGACTGGGCTTGCTTTCTGGGGTGCCTGCTCAGGCTGTGCGGCTGGAGGCGGCCCAGCGAGGGGGGCGGTGGGCACGAGGAGCTGCTGAGGTGACAAGGAAATCAGGTCGTGTAGACATCACCCCGCCCCCACAGCCCCGGAAGCCCACCTCCACACCCCATGTGGACCCCCAGCTTCTGGGGGCCTCACCCCTCCTGAAGCCTTTCAGATTCGCGCTGCAGGTGCTTGTCCTCAAACATGGGCGCTCCTCAGAATGTCCACCTAAGTGACTCTCCTCAACTTCCGTTAGAGCCCAGAGCCAGGCCTTCAGGAGAGAATTTCTCCACCTGCCCACCTTTGGTCCTTCTCCTGTGGCCTCTGGCGGTCAGGAGGCAGTGAGATGCAGGGGGAAAGGTCTGAGTCCCGGCTCTGCGCTGAGTGACCGGGTGAGTGGCTGCGCCTCTCTGAGCCTCAGTTTCCCCATCTGTAATGGGAAGAATGTCAGCTAGTTTTGAGAAAACCGTTGTGGAGAGTGGTTGAGACGAAGCTGGTCCTGGGCTGGCGGGGGCACCTGCCCGCAGGTGCTTACTAAGAGAGTGGGCCCGGCGTGCTGCTCGCCCAGGACCCAGCCCTGAATCCTAAAGGGGGTTGGCCCTTCCCGGCCCCGGGTCCTTTCAGAGCCCCAGTCACTGGTCCGTGGCCTGTCCAGTGGCCCCACAAAGCCACTCCGCTCCCAAGGAGCTCGATATCTTTAGAAGGACCAACGCTTGGATTTCATGCCCATAAAATGCCTGAAATCAAAGCAGGGCTGGAGACACGGAGGGTTTTGAAGTTAACTTCGGGCAGGAGGGGCTGAGAAATTCCCGGCGGACTTGGCCCCTCTCTGGGAGCCGGGGTAAAGGGGGAGCCCTGGCAGGAGGAGGTGGCCAGGTACAAGGGGCATCTGTCATCTCAACAATCATCTCAATTCCAACAAAAGCTTAATCATACCAAGTTTTAGAGAAGACAATGAGGAAAACTCAACTGGAAAATGACCCTTTCTGGTGTAAAAGGCAGAGAGGGAGCCAGCAGTTGAGCCCGGAAGCAAGGATTTTAATCCCTCCCCTGTCACTTACTTGCTGTGTGACATCAGGCAATTTGCCTAAACTTTCTTTTTTTTCTTTTTCTTTAAGATTTTATTTATTTATTTGACAGAGAGAGAGAGAGAGATCACAAGTAGGCAGAGAGTCAGGCAGAGAGGGGAGAAGCAGGCTCCCCGCTGAGCAGGGAACCCCATGCGGGGCTCGATCCCAGGACCCTGAGATCATGACCTGAGCCGAAGGCAGAGGCTTAGCCCACTGAGCCACCCAGGCGCCCTTGCCTAAACCTTCTGTGCCTCAACTTCCTCACCTGCCAAATGGGAGATAATCCCGTCTCCTTCAAAAGGCTGTGGTGGACCTTAGTGATTCTGTGTGACATGCTGGCCAAGCCCCTGGGCATGGTTGGCGCTCGGACACTGACACTGTCATTGTCATTTTTCCTAACGACACAAATATCAGTTTCTCCTGAACTGAGGTCCTCCTACGGGTTGGGCCCTCCTCAGGCATCGTCCCAACAAATCTTCCCACAGTCGCGGGGTTTGGGGGGACACCGTGCACACCCCCTGGCTGCAGTTGGGGACCAGAGAGGAAGGACTCTTGCCCGGGGCACAGCAGGTGGGGCTCAGAGCCCCATCCCCCGGCGGCCCCGTCCATCCTCCTCATCGCTTCCCTTCAGGAAGTCTGAGGAGCTAAAGGAAGCAGAGAAAAGCCCCCCACGTTCCCACAGGCTGGGGCGGGGCTTCTCCGTCTTGCACCCTCGACATTGTGAGCGGGGTCATCCCCTGTTGCTGGGCTGCCCTGTGCGGGGTCTTCGGGGGCGGCCCCTGGGCTCTGCCCACCAGAGCCCGGCGGGTCCCCGGAGCTGTGACCACCGACAGCGTCTCCAGGGAGGGGACAGCCCTTGGCCGGCAGCAGAGCTGGAGTAATGCTGTTAAACGTTGGCGTGTTTCCTCCCTGTCTCCACGCCCGCACGCCCGCATGCACACAAACACACTCAAAAGAGTGGGTGAGCATTTCAGCCAAGTCCTGCATTTTCCCATAAAAATACAGCTGGGTGACAATCACACACGCGTTTGGCTTTGGCGAATCCATCTTCTTGGGAGGGGGGTTAAGGAGGGAGAGCGGGATGGTGCGTGAAGGGTGGGGTGACTCCGGCGCCCGTGAACATGACCGGGGTGGGGGGGCGGGG
>LNAC01000191.1:2543871-2588361 GCA_002007465.1 Ailurus styani
GACCACGCCTGCGGCGGGGGGGTGCTTTTCTCCCTGACCCTGCACCCCACTGTGGGCTTTTCAGGAACTCGGGCCAGCAGGTGCCCCACGGAACCACGTGCCTGGTCAGCAGAGCCGGTTCTGTGATTTAACTGAGCAGAGCTTTGGAGGAGGGAGCAGAGACACCCCCCACCCCCACCCTGCCCCGGAGCCCAACCCAGAAGATTCCCCAGCCCACGAGATTTGTCCCCAGCTGGCGCTGGCGGCTGGGGTCAGACTCCCTCTTCTGTCAGCCTGAGGGCCATGTGATTTCCTAGGAAGTGTTGACCTTGGGTAGAAGTGTTGGGGGCTCAGCCCAGTGGATCTGGTCCTGGGCTGGGGGTGAGCCGGGGGTTGGCGTTTCCCTCCTAGGGCTGAACTCCTGGGGGTGACGGTGGCACTCGGAGCTCTGAGTCACAGTCTGCGGTCAGGCTGAGGGGACCAAGGCTCAGGGGCGAGCAAACTGCTCAAGATCAGCCAGCATGCTGGCCTCTCTCAGCACCTCGGGGCCCGGGAGGAGGCTGGGGTCCGAGGGGCAGCAGGGGCTGCAGGGGCCAGCAGACTTCCTCTGATAATCATTAAGTCTCGATTTCTCCCTCCTTAAAATGGGTTTGGTAAATAGTCCTGCCTGTTAGGGCTGGGGGAAGAGTCTGGGGCTGTGCCCAGCACACGCAAGATGCTGCTTGAGATCCGTTAGTCTCAGTCCCTGGGTCCCCTGGGCCCCCACTCCGTCCCCTCAGGTGCCCAGAGGGAAAAGCTCTGGACGAAGACAGTTTGGGTCCAGATCCCAGGTCTGGGGGGTCACCCCATACTAGCAACTTCGCTTCTCTGTCTCCGGGTCCGCCTCTGTAAAATGGGGGCACCAACAACATCACAGGACGGTGGGGAAGAAAAGGGATATTGGGGGCGGGGGGCAGGATGGATTTAGTCTGTGCTGAATAAACTGACCTCGCCAGGCTGGCCGAGCAGCTGCTAAGCGCCGTGGTGGGGTGGGGGGTAGGCAGTTAACGCTGCGTGACTGGGTGGAGGCCAGACAGGGACGCTGTGTGACTTGGTCAGAGTGAATCTCACTTTGCGGCTCAGAGCTGTGTGATCTTGGGCCAGTCACTCAGCCTCCCGGGGCCTCAGTTTAATCCGGTTGACATCAGAAGACCCCGGGGTCATGCAGCAGAGGGCCGGGTGGGGCATGGAGTCTAGTCCCGGCTGTGCTGTGCCTGGTGCCGGGCTGTACCCACGAGGGGAGGCGCCGGGTGCCAATGGCTCCGCCCACCCCCCTCAGGCTTATGCCTCCAGAAGGGGGACCTATGGCTACTTTGAAAGCATGAGCAATGGAAGGCCTTTTTCTTTTCATCCGTGCTGCTCCTGGGAAGCTCAGACTTGAGCCTTAAACTCCATTTCTGTGCTGCCCACTGCGGCATCTGTCCCCCGCCCTGCATCTGTCCCCCCCCAAGTCTTCACTCAGCTCTGGACACACCAGCCTCCTTGACCCCTCTGTCTGGAGTCACAGGCAGCGATCCCTCTGTCAGAGTCGCATACCCAGGACTGAATATCTCCCCACCGCCCACAACCGACCCCTCCGAGCGCCTCCCCACCCCCCTTCCCCCAGACAGGAAAAGGCAACTCCAGCCTCCCTGGGCTGAGCCCAGGACCGGAGTCTCTGCTCCTCTCCCCTCACCCCCACACCCACTCCATGGGCTCGCTATCTGATCATTCTGCCTTTCTCGAATCTAAGAGAAAATGACTCGAGAGACGAACAATATGAAAGGATGTGCACCTTGAGTCAGTGAAGTGCGGTGTCCAGCATCCAAGCCCTCCTCACCGGGTCTCCTGGGACCACGTGGCAGCCCCATGCTCTCCTCCCACCCTCCCCACCCTGGTCCATCTCCGTCACCTCCCTGTCCCCTGCTTTCCACCCTCACCCCCCACGGTCTGTCCTCCACATGCGGCTCGTGAGAACCCGAGTCACATCCTGTTCCTCCTTGGCAGTTTTTAGTTCCCTCAGAGAAAAAGGCAAATCTTGACAAGGTCCTGCATGGTGTGTCCCTTGTCACCCGGACGTCGCCCTCTGCCTGATGCCCTCGCTCACTCTGCTCCAGCCACACCAGCCTCCTGGCTGTTTCTTCAACAAATCAGGCATGCTCCTGCCACAGGGCCCTTGCACTGGCTGCTTCCTCTGCCCAGAATATTCTTCCCCAGGTATCCACATGACTCACTCTCTCATCTTCTTCAGGCCTTTGTTCGAATGCCACCTTCTCAAATAGCAGATCTTTCCTGTCCACGCATATCGCCCCCATCCGCCTACCCTGCGTAATGTTCCTGCATAGCATTTATCACCAACCAACAGTCTACATAATTGAATTTTTACTTGTTTGTTTCTTCCTACCTGCTTCTGTGGTCGCCACCCCCAGAATGTCAGTTTCACGAAGACAAGTGTTTCTGGCCTGTTTTGTTCTCTGCTACATTCCCTGGGCCTAGTGCAGAGCCTGGCACACAGTAGGTGTTCATTACATACTTGTTGAATGAATGCATTTGGAGGTGTGGAGGCTGACACATCCCTGGGTTATCTGGGAAGCGTTAGGGAGCTCTGTGATTGGGAACCGTCCTGTAAACTGTAGAGTGCAATACTCCCGAGACACCACGGCTGGGTCAGCATGTTCTCAGTTGGGGCTTGTGGGAAGGGGGCAGCTGAGGGTCCTGGTGTTTACAGTCAGATTCCCAGAGCTGGGTCCTGATCAGGGGCCAAAGCAAGAAAGGGAGACAAGGGGGCTCCTGGGTCTGGTTTTAGGCCTCTGGCCACAGTGTCAAGTTTGTGGAGACAAAGATCAGGAAGGCAGTGGGTTCAGTGTGGCCGGAAGTGGCCGGCCCAGTCTTCTGGCCTGAATTATCTGGGAAGAAAAATAATCACATTCCAAGGAACCCAGGCTTGGGCGCCGGAGCCACTTGTGGGGGTGGGGTGAGGAGGCGAGGGGCAGGGTAGGTGGTGGCCCTGCCTGAGGCTCAGAGAGGTCAAATGGTCAGGTCGGGGTGACCCCAGATGGCTAGGATTTGGACCGGGCCAGGGGAGGTGCCCCCAGATTGTGAATGGCTGGGGCGTGGCTCGGGGACCCTGCTGCTGGCTAAGCCACCACCCCACGCTGGGCAGGGTCCGCTCCCATCCCCCAGATCCTGGGGGGGGGCGGCCAGGCCCGCAGAGGGCGCTACTGCCCCTACAAGCCACCGATACGGCCCCAAAGACCTGATGGCCCTTCCTAGGATGGTCCCAAGGCCCAGACCTTGGCAGAATGCCTGAGGTTGGTAAAAATAGTAATGCTAAGAGCTTGTATTGTGTTCCAGACACTTCCCTGTACTGTCTCATTTTACCCTCACACCACCTCATGAGAAGGTCACCCCGTTGCCATCGCAGGTCCCCAAGGACCTGTGGGGTCTGCCTCCGTCACATTCCTACCGCCCAGATCCTCGCACACTCTCTTCCAGCCACACTGGCCTCCTTCCTGTTCTGTCAGCCCATCAAATGCATGCCAGCCTCAGGACCTTTGCATCTGCTGTTCCCTCTGCCAATTCTTTCTCTAATCAGCACTCAGCTCAGATGCCACCTCCTCAGAGGTCTTCTCTGACCACACATCTAAAGCAGTTCCCTGTCCTTTCTCCTATCACACGAGCTCACTGTACTGTTTCTATTGCTCCAAATCACTTGTTAAATTATCTCGTATGTTCATTATTTCCTCACTCCGTGTCTCCCGTGCCCAGAATGACAGCAGTGAGGGCAAGGGACTTTACTGCCCTATCCTCTTCTGCACCCCCAGTGCCGGCAAAGAAGCAGCCCTCTCAGGATGTGTTCCATGAACAAGTGTCAGACAGACAGGCACACCCTCTCTCTGTGCCTCACTCATGACAGGATGTGCCAACAAGCCTACCTTTTAGGAAAGATCTCATTTCCCACTCATTCCCCAGGATCGAGTCCCACATCGGGCTCCCAGCTCTATGGGGAGTCTGCTTCTCCTTCCGACCTTCTCCCCTCTCATGCTCACTCTCTCTCTCTCTCTCAAATAAATAAATAAAATCTTTAAAAAAAAAAAAAAGGAAAGATTTCATTTCACCCAGGTGGGACTCCAACACAGGATGGGTTGGGGGTGCTTCTGTGGCTCCCAAATCACCGCCTTTCTCTGAGGACAGGCCTGATGTTCCTGGAGCCTCCTGCCCACTCTGGCCCAGGGAAGTCAGATGTCAGCTCAGCTCCCTTTTTCCACCCCACCCCCTTTGACAGGACCAAGTGGGCTCTGAGCCAGTTTGTAGAACATAGAAAGGGGGGCTCAGGCCAGATATGGGGGGATGTCTGGGGCTGTGCAGGGGCCCTGGGAGCCAGAGGGAGAACTGGAACATCATTCCCAGCCGGGCTACATGTGAGGCCAAAGCATGTGCGGGAAAGGGCTGGGATCAAGCTGATGAAACCAGAGCAGGAGCAGCTGAACTGGGTCTGTTCACTCATTCATTCATTCATTATTCATCAGGCATCGCCTCCCCCGTGCCCAGCACAGGGCCTGGCATAGCACATCCATGTCTACTTATCCATCCATTCAGGCACTGTGGACTTTTAATGTGATGATTCACGTGACATACATCTTCCTACCCCAGGGCCTTTGCTCTTGCCATTTCTTTCACCTGGAACTGTTCACCCTTCCAGGTTCTGGGCATGGCAGGCCCTTCACACACTTGGGAGGCACCTCCTCAGAGGCCCTCTTTGCCCAGTGCTGCTGCCCTTCCATCCCCTGCATTTACTTGGGTATGTGCTTAATGCTTCAAAAATGACATTGTCTGTTGTCCATCTCCCCCAGTCAAACATCAGCTCCACGAAAGCAGATCTTTGTTTTGTTCCCAGCAGAGTGGTCAGCACAGAGAAAGCACTTAGTAAATGCTTGTTGGATGAATGAATGAAAGAACCAGTGAATGAAAGCTCTCCTGGGAAAGCTCAGGGATGGGGGTGGTTCCTAACCCAGAGGACGGGGGTGACCTGCAAACTGGGGCCTGGGGGGAGCCTGCGGGACGGTGCAGAAACAGAGGGACATGGTTTCATCTCAAAATGCCTTCCTCCAAGGCAGCATTAAAAGTTAGCTCAGGGGCGCCTGGATGGCTCAGTGGGTTGAACCTCTGCCTTTGGCTCAGGTGATGATCTCAGGGTCCTGGGATCGAGGCCTGCATTGGGCTCTCTGCTCAGCGGGGAACCTGCTTCCCCCTCTCCCTCTGCCTGCCTCTCTGCCTATTTGTGATCTCTCTCTCTGTGTCAAATAAATAATAAAATCTTTAAAAACAATAAATAAAAGTTAGCTCAGAGGGGGCACCTGGGTGGCTCAGTCGTTAAGCGTCTGCCTTCGGCTCAGGTCATGATCCCAGCGTCCTGGGATCAAGCCTGGCATCGGGCTCCGTGCTCAGTGGGAACCCTGCTTCTCCCTCTCCAATTCTCCTGTACTTGTGTTCCCTCTCTTGCTATCTCTCTCTGTCATAAATAAATAAAAAAATCTTAAAAAGAAAGTTAACTCAGAGGTAGAAACTGGTGATTAAAAGTAAGAAAAAAAGCCTTTAATCCATTGCCATCATAAAAATTGAGATATTTTACTAAATCCGGATGTCTGGCTTCTCTCTTGAAAAATCAAAAGATGTGGCCATCCTGAGCCCACACTCCAGGGGCAAAGAGGTCTGGTTTCCAGTTCACAGCGGCCCCCAACAGGCCCTGGAGGCACTTGGGTTTGTGACCCTGGGAGCTAGAGGCTGCAGGAGTGTAGCGGGGGTGCACTAGGGGTAGAGCTCCTCCAGGTACGGGGGTGGAGGTTGCACACCCTCTCCCCGGGTTTCCCGCAGAGCCCCGTTTACCAAATGCACAGAGCCCAGCTCAGAAGTGGTTCCTCCCAGCCACATCTGTCCCTGGGGCGGGGCTGGGAACCGAGGCGTGGCCCGCAGAGCCGGGGCGGCGGTCCTCGGCGCACGGGCGCCCTCTGCTGGCCCACAGCGGGCGTGCAGGCCTGAGCCAGAATGGGGCACCAAGGGCCTGGAGACCTGGGAAACTTCTGTTCTGTTCAGTAGCTAACTCACGTTTCCTGAGGGTTTGCTGTGTGCTGAGGACTGTGAGAATCCCACTACACATAAAACTTGTGGTAATCCTTAGAGCAACCCTGCGGAGTGGATACAGAGAGGTTAAGGAGCCGGCCGAGGGCCACCCAGCAGGTAGACAGATGAGCCGGGGTTGGCGCGCCTGACTCCTGGCCTCGGGCAGGGGCAGTCCAGTGAACTGGGGTCCAGTGAAGTAGATCACGTGAAGATCTCACCTCTATTCATGCATTTCCATCTATTTACCATTTACAAGTTCATGTGGAACTGCCAGACTCAGCCGATCCCTCCACCCACTCACCCGCCCCATCTGCTGCCCAAATATCGTTTAGCGAGCTCATGGCAGAGGCAGCTGGAGGCGTCACAGGCCATGGAGACCCGGCACCCCCCGCCCCACCACCGCCCTTCTCACTGTCCGTGGCCGGGAGAGAAAGGCCCAGGCCCGGCTCTGGGGAGTCATTCACGGGCTTATTTAATGCGTTCTAACTTCTCTAACTTCGGCACTGCTTCGCGGTGTTGGGGGCACAGCAGGGAACGCACCAGATGAGGCACAGGCCTGCGTGAGATCCACTCCAGGGAGGGAAAGAGGAATAACTAAAGCATCAAGTCAGATGGTTAGATGTGAGTGGTTGTCAAGAACAGAACACACTCAGGTGATGTGGACAGAGAAGGATGGGGCTGGGAAGGCCTCTCTCGAAAGGACACGCGAGCTGCGGTCCCGGGGCGGGGGAGCCACACGGAGGAGAGGGAAGAACATTCGAGGCTGGGATTCTGTGTGGAGACGGGGGCACAGCTGAGAGCCCAGGGCGCTGGCGGCGGCTGGGGCTGGGAAGGTAGCGGTGGACCTGAGAACTGGCTTCTGGAAGGTCGCTTCTTAGCGCACCCACTCACAGGCCCGAGGTCAGGGGGCAGGGCACGTGAGGACAGGCGCCCTGGGGCGCAGCCAGGCCTGGGTGGGGTCAGGAAGCCCTGCCGCTGGCCGCCTGCCTGTCTTCACCCCTATTCGTTTCCGGGACGCTGCGGTGGACGGGCCTGGAGCGGGGACTGGAAAGGTCCCCAGCCAACCACGAGGGAAGGGTTTCCGGTTTGAGCGCCTCACAGCACAGGGCCCTTGATGGCAGGTGAGGGGGCCTCCCGTCAGCCACCGCCAAGTACACCTGCCCCACGTGCTCGGGCTTCAGATGGCCGTCCAGGGAGAACGGCTTCGTGCAAGGCACTCTCACGGGTCAGTCGGAAAAAGGAACAGAGGACGCGGTTGAGAGGAAAACACAGGACTTTTCAACTTGAGAAGACACGGCCTCGCACGTGAGAGCACGCGCAGGCAGCGACGGGGCAGGCGCTGGGCCTAGCGGTGCAGGCAGGTGAGAACTGGCCCGTGGATGGAGAAGGCCCCGCCCCCCAGGACTGGACCCCACAGGTGGGCACCCGCACACGCATGTGCACGCGCACACATACAATGTGCTGAAAACATCAGAGACCACCTCTGTGGCCTTCGGGGCCGGGTCACCTGGGTGAGGGCGCGCCGTGCACCGGGTGCTCGGCCGCTGCTCGCGACTACACGCGGTGCCCCGGGTGCCGCTCTGCGGGGGCCTCGAGAGGCCCTGTTGGGAGGGAAACTTCCAGGGGACGAGCACAGTGGAGGCCACCTTCCCAGGGATGCTGAACACAGTGGTGGGAAGGGGAGATGGGGAGAGGAGGGAGCGTGGGTCTGCACATCCGTACTGGACCTCAGAGGGACCCACAGCCCAGGTGCTGGTCTGGAGAAGACAGGGTCAGAAGTGGGAGAGAACCTCACCCTCCATTCTATTCCCTTTCTGTTTGAAGTACTTTTTAGGGCCATGTATTCTCTCCTTCGTCAAGACAGAAGTGGGAGTCTCCAGCTCAGGTCTGCAGATGAGTGTGTTTTGCAGGGGATGAGATGTGCTGTCCGTCCTTTGCCACCAGCGTGGCCACCTCCTCTGTCCTTTCCACAACAGACAACACAAACCATACACTGCTTCTCACCAACTGGACACTTTCACATCTTAACATTTCTGGATTGGGACATTCCTTATAAGCAGTAGGGTCTTCTTTAAAAAATAATTCTTAGAGAGGAGGAGAGACAGTGTGAGCACACAAGCAGGGTGAGCAGCCGAGAGAGAGGGAGAAGCAGGCTCCCCGCTGAGCAGGGAGCCTGATGCAGGACTTGATCCCAGGACCCTGGGACCCTGACCAGTGCAGTCTGTGTAGCCCCCAGCCCGGCAGAGGTTGACTCTAGAAAGAAGACCTGCTTTCACAAGCTGTCCTTCCTTAGAATTTCCTCCTCCGCTGCGTAAGGAAGGGGAAATCCCTAATGCTATGCCCCAAGGGGTTCTGATGATGGAGGAATACAGATGAGGCACAAGCAAGTAAGGGGAACATGGTTGAATGTCCACGAGCTCCCTGGGGACAGGGAGGAAGCACAGAAGGGCAAGAGGACAAGCAGGGAGCCCAGACAGCCAGGATGGACAGAGCAGCAGCATGTGGAGTCTGTGCCATTTACTTGACACCATCACAACTAAAGGCACCAGGGCCCCAGTGCTGCCCCCACCCCGAAGGCTCCACGAACTTTCCCAGCAGGACTGAGACCAAGCTCAAGAGCCCTGCCCTCTACCCGAGATCCAGGTCCAAGGTCACAGGGTTGTGGAGACCCACCATAATTTGCTGTTGGTGTATCAGAGAGGGTGCTTCCTCTCAGATCACTCTGGAGACCTCCGTGCACCCCCACACCTTGCAGATCTACACAGTGAAAAAGAACGCAAGTTATCTTCTCTCAAGAGCAAAGACCTGGCAGGCGCTGGGGACTGGAGGCGTGTGAGCTGAGGCCACCTGGGAAACAGTGGGCTCAGCCTGCTAGACAAGCTCTGCCTCTCTGCCCTAAATTTAGGCCCGAACTGCAGACCACCTGTAAACCCATTAGCAACAATGAGGAGCAAATCACAGGACGGTGGGACATAACCACAGACTAGACTCCGTTATCACAAGACGGTTCTGGCTGAATTTCCAAAAGCTGGGGTCAGTTCTCTGTCACGCACCAAGAAGGTGAAAGGTGAACACTCTAGCATTTCAGATGGCTCTTCTCTCTGGAGGTCACGCAGCATATGAGAGCTGCCACCTTTAGATTTAGCCCTGAATTTGCCTTGGGGGTTTTCCAGCAGCATTTTGAAATAATTTTAGAAGCTCCCTTGTCTTTTCCCTCCTTCAGGGGAGCTAAGGATTAAGGGCAAAGAACCCACAGCTGAAAGGCAGTAATTCACTCTGGAGGCCTCCTAGGGACCCAACCGGCAGAAATTCGGGCAGTGCCTTCTGGAGGGTGTCCTGGTAGGAACAATCTGGCTCTAACCAGGGACCAGGTTCTGACATCTGAGCTGGCCCCAAAAGCCACAAAAGAATGGCCTGGCTCCTGCCACAGGACACCAAGGTCATGGCTGCTGGCAGTAGGGACCATAGCAGGAAGTTCAAATCCTGGATAAAAACAGCCACAGACACATTTCCACTCCGTACACAGTAGGTAGTAGACAAACTGTCCACTGTCAGGCAAAACTCTTCTCGAAAACACCAGAAATCCATGTGAAAGTCCTGTTTTTCCCTTCCTAACAGACTCCTAAATCCGGCTGGTAAGTAGAGAGGGGACTTAACAGCTGGGGTCCCACAAAGCTTAAAGCAAAGACACCCCCGCCCCCGCCGCCCTCTGCACCATCACCTCGTCGGACAGGGGTTGGCAAACTGTGGTGCATGGGCCAAATCTGGCCCACTGCCTGTTTGTGCACAGCCCCTTGATGAAGAATGATTTTTACAGATGAACATTTACAACGGATTTGAGAAATCAGGAATACTAACTTTAAATTCCAATAAGCAGGGCGCCTGGGTGGCTCAGTGGGTTAAAGCCTCTGCTTTCGGCTCAGGTCATGATCCCAGCGTCCTGGGATCGAGGCCCACATCGGGCTCTCTGCTCAGCAGGGAGCCTGCTTCCTCCTCTCCCTGCCTCTCTGCTTGCCTCTCTGCCTACTTGTAATCTCTCTCTGTGTCAAATGAATAAATAAAATCTTTAAAAAAAATAAAAAAAATTACAANCTTTAAAGAAAAAATTCCATTCTTCTCATTAGCTGAGCTGTAACGTTAAAAAAGAACTATACTCAATTACCTGATTTTTGAATTCCATCAATAAACAGTTTTGTGGAAACCCGTTTTCTCACCATATAAATATTTACAGAGTACCTTCAATTTTGCCTCTTGGCCCACAAAGCCCAAGTATTTACTGACTTAGGCCCTTGGAGGAAGTTGTTTGCCAACCCCTGGTTTAGGACATCAATTTGAATCCTAAAGCATCTAGGACATCAAGTTCTGTTCCTAAATTATATGCCAAGAGGAAGAAGGGCACAGCTTCTTAAATATTAACGCACACTTTTTTTTTATTATATTAAAATCAGGCAATGGTCTGACAATAAAAAGGCTGCTTATGGAATACTGTTATGTTCAGCTTTACTTACAGGATGTTAAATCCTTAGAACTAAGGTATCCCCCAGAAAAAGATTAATGGAAACATCGATTGCTTTTCAGACTTGATAGTTGCTGCTTCAAAAGGTGGTTTTATACAAACACTAAATTAAAAAAAAAAAAAAAACGTTTAGAACACAATGAATCGCTTTTATTTCGGTATGCATCCACATCTCAGCATTTAGTGGTCCTGAACAGAAAAGTGGAAAAATGCAGCAATTTGCCAGGAAGTCAAGCCCGCCAATTTCGGGGATCTGCTGTGCACACCGAGTTCTTTCTTAATCCCTGCTGAGGACCGTGAGAAGCAGCAGCACCAGAACCAAAGTATGCACCGAATTCAAGGTTCTTTTTTGTTCCAGTTGTCAGATTCCAAACTAGACCCAAGTGGATTGTAAGGTGACCACATGAGAACCCTGTTTAAAACTTCTTCAATTTTTAAAAGCAAAAGCAATTACAGGAAAAGAAAACAATTCATTCAGAGGGATCGTGTGTGCTTACAAGTGTCTTCTGTGGCCTTTCTCCAAGTTTAACAACCAAGCACTGCGAGAGCTGGCAGGTCTGAGTACCCCTGGTGACTGTTCTTTCACTTTATCAAAACCTGAGCTAAAAAACCGCATCAGCTGACGATGACAGCAGAGGATGGCAGGGCTGAGGACCCAATATTCATTCCCAGGCTGGTGGAGAGTGAGTACATGTGGTTCCAAAACTAAAGGAGGGAAGTCAGACTCTTTCCAACCTTACCTGATGGCTTCTGGCCAAAGCAAGGAAGTGTCGTGTAAAGTGTTGGGTGGTGATGGTGCAAAAAGGGTCTTGAGGAGGAGGAAGGAAAAAGCAGCACCCCTCGATTAAGGTGGGGGAGAAGATATGGGGAAAGCCCTGAATTCCTCACCAAAGGCCAATTTCAGAGGGGAGCAGAGGGGTTACAATCTATGCTTCGGCCAAGGGTGGTCATGGGAAGTGGAGAAAGGATGATGGCTTGGAGGGGGGAGGGCATCGTTTAAGACTTAAAAAAAGAAACCAGGGGTGCAGCTGGAGCACCCCTGCACACCCAGCAGTAGTCCCACAGGCTGCGACCTGAAACCTTCACGCCTACTCTAGCAAGCCACCCCAAGCTAGAGGGGCTGTTGCAGGGACGGAGGGAGGGAGGCAGGGGGAGAAGGGGAGAAGGCAGAGACCCCAGGCCATGTAATCAGCAGCAAGGTGATTGTGTGATGTGTCTTTTCACAGTTGAGTTAGATGTGCCCCACCGGTTATGATGGGAATCAATTTAAATATACTTTCTTGATCCCAGAAGTTCAACTATGTGGACAGTGGTTACACTTGACAGGATGATTTGTTATAGCACAACTTATATATTTCAAATGGACAAAAAATTAGTATCGTTTACAGTATCTTAAGATAAATTGCCTTTGAATGGGAGCTTCCTTTCCAGTACTTTGAGGTCTACAAGACGTATCTAGAAAATGTACTACTGTGGAAAATGACTGCTTAAATCGAATGGGGGGAGGGGGGAGGGCCTGTGGTTTCTCTTTTTGATTAATTGCTGTAACACTGTCCTTCGGGCGGCTGAGGGAGTTTCATGTTTTCTTTAGACATCATTAGGCGCCGGAGCTCTTGCAGGACAACTTTGATGCTATATGAATTCTGCCATTTTGCTAGCACTGATATGGCTCTTGGGTCCACCTACAAAAAGGCAAACAGAAAACTGTCAGGGTCTCAAACAAATGAATCACCACAGGCTGGAGTAAAGCTGCAGGTAGGATTAAATGCATTTTTCAGGTTGAACACGCCCATCACACAATGGTATCTGACACGTAGAATTACCTGCGTGATTCCCTCCCGCAGGTCAGTTTGTGTTTCCCTGTTTCTGTCCCAAACCCTCACTGTTTGGGAGAAGGAAACAGATAAGTAAAGCCACCCTCAGAGAAAGGGCCCTGACACTGCTCTCCTGGACTGGCTGCTGCCACTGCTCAGGGCTGGCCCCTTCTCAACTCCACACCCAGGTGGTGGATACTACCGACGCACAGGGCAGTAAAGAGCAAAAGCAAGCGGTGGCCCAGATCCACTCTCATGAAAAGGACCTGCCTCCAAGTCACACTCTCTCAAGTTAGTGCAGCAAGTCCCAAAAGAAGTCTCCCAAAGCGTGGGTCAAGTTCTGGGTTCAGGACTTTCAGTGGAACTCAGATGCAACATGAAACGCTGAACACACAGCAACAAGGTTCATCTCTTTTTTCTTTCAAGTCTTCTCAGTATCTCACAACAAAGGCTTAGCTCACATGATGCTAATGTGTAAAACCCTTCAATGCTTGGTGATCTCCCCTTGGAACAGAGAGCAGGTCTCAAAGGCTCAAAGCCTCTGGTAAGAAACCTATGGAGGAAGACTTTACTAATGTCACCTTTGATTTTGGAGTATTTACTGTTAACATTACTGCCTTCTTAGGACAAGTGAAACTGGTTTTCCATTTATGGTAGCAAAAATAAATTTAAAAAGCAAGGCCAATAAAGGGGGGAAAAAAGCATGTAGCATAAATAAGGCTCAGGAAATACAAGCATGACCCTGGGCAGGATCCTGCACCTCTGTGCCTCAAGCTCCTCATCTCCACCTCAGGAGGGCCTATCACAAAAAGAGAATGAGCTCCTATTGCAAACGAGTAGCAGGGGGTTGTCCCAGAGTGAGTGTGGCACAAACGATGATTTAAATATAGCTGGGAGACAGGCCCTCACCCCGAGTCTGCCTATATATGCAGTATATTTCAGCATCAAACAACCAAGAAATCTATAGACTTAGGGCCACAGCGCCCCTGATGTTTAAGTACAAAGCATTTTTCAACCAAAAGGAACAAGTGTGGGCAGGAAAAACAACTTACCACTCCATTAGAACTATTAACTCCATTCATATTAATTTTTGTTACAAATCTTACAAAGGGGGGTGCTTCTGGGTATTTAGGTCCACATTCTATTTTAAGGCTGTATATTCGGTTTTCATAAATTGTCTGGAAAAAAAAGGTACAGAGACGTCAGGCAATTACAAACCATGAATTCAAAAAGGCAGATCTTTTGAAACCCCATTTCTCCCTGCCTGCAGAACTGGTACATCTGCTTTCTTTATAATGAGTCTACCTGTTACCTGTGCAGTCAGTAGTAACTAGTCCCCACACGAGTGTCTATGAACTCTTGGGAGAATACAAAGAAAATTTAAAACAGTATCACTGGTTTAAGTCCAATCAGGTGAACATTAATTTCTCTCCTTTGCAGAGCTGTCCTGTGCTCTGGGCAATGGTGTGTAAGAGGCATTCTTTACTCTGGGAAGCCATAGTAAACGTTTACTCACGCCAGGGTCATCCGCCAATGCATTAACTACCACCATGTGCAAAGCACAGAACAGGCAGCTCTTTAGAAGAACTTCAAAATGAAACACAAGTTAGGGGGTGCGGGTACAGATGCAAGAGCCGCTTTCCCACTTCCTGATCACTCGGAGGCAGTGCGCTGCACCGGTTCTCCCTGCAGGCTTTATTTACATCCACCCAAGGGATCACAGGCATGTAGTGGGTGAGGTGGGAAGCCATGGATGCCAGGCCCGGAGAGAAAAAGACTGTCCTTCTTCAAATGCCAACCGTGGCTCTGTAGAAAAACACCAGAAAGTCCAATCCGCCATGGCAATGAACTCTCTCCCTGTAACTTCCACCTGATGGGCAGCAAATGCGCTGTCATTAGCAGGCTGTTCCATCTGTCTACAGCCCCCTGCTCCCACCTGAACTATCATACATCCATTAAGACCCAGTTCAAACATCACCTGCTCAAATGTCACTCAGTTCAGCCATCATACAGGTTAGTCCACAGCTTTCTGTCCTATATGAAGTGGCGATGTTATCAGTTACATGTCTAAAGACCACCCTGAAAGGTGGCGTGTCCCTATTAGATTGGCCCCCTTGAAGGCAGAGGCCACCCATCCTCCAATGGGTCCCCCTCTTGGGCACCAGTGCTCCCGCCTTCCTCAGTGCCTCCTGCACAAGTAATGGCTCCTGTGTAAACAGCGACATCTAGCTGTCTTTGGGGGGAATAAAATACAGAAGATGGGGACTTAATCCTTAAAAACATTACATCTAAATGGTGGTCTATGCCTAAGAAAAAAACAGGAACATATTTTAAGATTCAGAAGATATTCATCCTTCACATCCACAAACCTTTCACATCCACTTAACAGGGACTCCAAACTGTGACAAATCTAAACTCGGTTCTGGATTTCCACCCACCCTCAACCTGCTCTTCCTCTCTTCTTCCTTTGTAAATGGCACCACCATCTAGCAGTTAGTTAAAGCAAGACTTAGGAGCCAGCCACAATTGCCTTTTCTCTTACTCCCTAACTTCTAATCAAAAGGTCTCAGCTTCCACCTCCAACAGCGATCCCACACCCACCACTTCCCTCTACCTCGCCCGTCATCTCAATCGCCCCAGGTCGCTGCTCTCTCTTGCTCCCCCTACAATCTGTTCCCTACACGGCAGCCTGACCGATCTTTCAATACCAAGAACTTAACCCCTCCAATGGTGGCTAGTGACCCGAGAAGGAAGCCCACATCCTTGGATCGGACCCTGCACACCCGTGCCTTCCTCTCTTATTCTTCTTTCTCTCCATCTAGCCCCAGCTTTTCTCCACTGTGGGGCCCCAAAACCAGGTGCCATTCTGTGTCCATCCTGTGGCTCTTTGGCTCAATGGCACCTTCCTCTCAGAAGTCCTCCTGACTCGCCATCTGAAGTCTCCTGTCAGACCTCCCTTGATAAACTAACATGGAGCGCAGAGGGGCCTCAATGGAACAGGTACTCAAAAGTTCCTTGACTTGAATATTGCTCTTTACAAGTTTATAACGTGAATAGTTTGCTGCAACTAAGGTGCTCCCTCAGAAGACAAAAATTCACTCAGTCAATACAACAAGAAGGAAGCAAACAGAGATTTATGGAAAATACAGTAAAAGGTCTATCCTCAGCACCTAGCACAGTCTCTGTTAGCAACTATACACTCGGCAGTTATCCCTGTGGACTGCATGGATCCTAAGTTCATCTCTGGACATTTGTCTTGCATTCATGCCTAATGGTTTTGTCACATAATTCAGACACAATTTCTTATATAAAATAGTCCCTGGGGGAGTGGGCTTGTGGTAAATATCAAAATCAGTAAGTCTTTTTAAAAATATTTGATATCACATTTTGGAGGTTCTGATGCACCAATGTATTCACCTGCCAGTATGTTTTGTGGCTTATCAGTCTCGAAAAAAATTTCACTAATCATTCTATTAACAAAAGCATCAAAATGGTTAAGAAGGTGAGGATTCTGATTATTACATATATTAAATCTCATTACTTTTGACACTATGAAGCCTAATTTAAAAATGTGCTTCTATGACTAACTTCTTAGAAAGCAAAAAAGAAATACTAAATTTCTGACCACTGATGTTCAACTGACAAATTCACTGGAACATAGTAAAAAATGCCTCAAGTCAAGAGAACATAAAGACACCTGAAGGATCATTAAAAAAAGTACAAAGCAAGACTTTTGCAGAAAACGGTTCTGGTTTTCTTTTGTTTTGTTTACTAGTGCTCCAAAGACCTGCTGAAAAGGTTTCATTGAAGAAAGGAATTATGCCTGGAGAAGAAGGCTAGAACATTCTGTCTAGGAGAACACCGCTCAAGATTCATTATTTGATCATGAAACACTTTCCACTTTGTTGACGTGGCTTGAACTTCATGGGGCAATTTGGCAGTGTCTATTAAAATGTAAAACAAGCATGCTTAAACCAGCAAGACTATTTCTAGGAACTTCCTACAGCAGACTTGTACTTATGCACAAAAATGTGAAGCATTTAAAAAAAAAGTGCAGCAACGTTTGCAATAGCTAAAATAACTATAAACAATCTAAATGTCCACCTGCAAGGGAGTGACTGAACAAATATGGCATATTCATAAAATTGGATATTTTGTAGCCTTTTCAAAGGCTGAGGCCCAGACACACACATGGAAAGACTGATTAAGACATGCATCTTGGTACAATGAGCCAGTTGCAGAATATGTACAACGTATAAAAGCAGACAGACACCCCCTCTAACTGAGGCTATGCTAATGTGCACATACATTGTTTCATCCACTCGACACTACAGGCCTAAAGATGACAAACTTTTCCTGGGCTTAAAAAAAATATATATATATATATGAGAGAACCCCAGCTGAACCATGATGAAAAATATCAGATAAATTCCAGGGCGCCTGGGTGGCTCAGTGGGTTAAAGCCTCTGCTTTCGGCTCAGCTCATGATCTCAGGGTCCTGGGATCGAGGCCCGCATCGGGCTCCCTGCTCAGCGGGGAGCCTGCTCCCCCGCCCCTGCCTGCCTCTCTGCCTCCTTGTGATCTCTCTCCCTCTGTGAAATCAATCAATCAATCAATCAATCTTTAAAAAAAAAAATTCCAATACAGACATTCTACAAAATACCTGACTGATATTCCTCAAAACTGTCAAGGGCAAGAAAAACCTGAAATTGTTAAAGCCACAAAGAGCCCAGGATATGACAACAAAATATAATGTAGTATCTTGGATAGGATTCTGGAACAGAAAAGACACACAAGGTAAAAACTAAGAGCATCTGAATCCGACATGGACTTGAGTTAATAGTAATGCATCAGTATGGGGCCACTGGTGGTGACAAATGTACTATCCCAAAAGAAGGTACTAACAACAGGGGAAACTGGGGGAGGGGTACACAAGGAACTTGCCATACTACCTTTTCATTCTTTCTATAAGTTTAAAAGTATTGTGAAATAAACGTAGCTTTAAAATGTAGGATATGAGAAAAGGAAAAAAGGTACTGGTTGCAAAAACAAGAAAATCACAAACTCCAGTATATAAAAAGGTGACTCAGGTCAACCAGATGACCGCTACTCAAGTGAAATCTTGTGCGGGTATACGTAACATGTGTGCTGTCCAAGGTTGGTACGTGCTGTGTGAGAACAAGGGGCGGGCCTTCAAAAAGTGAGAAAGTCTATATGGCTCTGGATGAAGATGGAAGAAAATGCATAGGAAGAGGTGTGGAAGGAGATGGACCAGACGCTGCTCACGGTTCATCCCGAGAACGGGGACACGGCAGTTAAAGAGATAAGCCTGGAAATGAGACACAGAACTAGGCATTTTAACAGAGAATTTAACATAGGGAATTGGTTAAACAGGTGTCACTGGACTGAGAACACAAAAAGGGAACCTGAGCTAACACAGAGGTAACGTGCAGAAAACAGGTGGTACCCCTGGAGGCTGGGGAAACCAAGGGAATAAGCCAGTTTTTTAGACCTAGAGGCTCAGGGCCAGAGGTCTCTAGAGTTGAACTCACACTTCTGAGGAGGGGGGCGCTGCAGGCCGGCTATGGGGGTGCCCCCAAGAGCTGGAGGCTGGCACCCACTGCTGATGCCAGGATGAAGGGCCATTACCAGAGTGGCATAGAAAGAACAGGCAAACAAGCAGAAGCAAGTCCCTTCTCCTTGCCTTTTAGGTGCTCTCCTGTGTCCCTGACTAGAGGACGCCAGCTGGCAAAGGAAAAATGTAGTTTGCAGAGTCCCAGCCCCAGCATCCAAAAGCAGAGCTGAGGAAGTTGGGCTTGGAGCTTAAGTGGGCACCTGCAAACACCCCTCCAGACAGTGACAAGACACAATTTTCATCTGTACCGGGACTCTCCTTCTTGCCACAGTCAGGGTATCCTGCTGAGTGAGCCACCAGACCTGTCTTCAGGCAACATTAACTATTCATTTCTCCAAGTCAATGCTAGTGCCACTTAGAATATTCTAGAACCTAAAGACATAACTGTCTAGTTAACCACACAATCCTAATAAAAAATATAAAGGAGAAAGGAAGCACTTACTCCTTTCCATTTGCTTTCTGTTCCTGTCACGTCAGCCTGCATGCAACCCCTCATCTAGGCCGTGAGAGTTGCTCTGGTTTCCAGCGTCTTTCAGTGTCCCCGACATTGCCACTGCCTCCTGGGACCGCTCCTCCTGGTGCTAGGTTCTGATGGATATGCCCCCATGTCCTCCCAGCCCCAGGGCTAAGTTATTATTTCCTGTGGAGTTATCTCTGTGGTCCCACAGTGTGCCTGCCTCCTTTTTCAGTCCGACACTAATTTGATCAACTTCCTATATTAAATTCTCTCTGCTGAAATACCTAGGATCGTTTCTCTTTTCCCAACTAACACAAAAAGTTAAGGGGAACAGAGTGAACGTCTCACTTTACATACTCTGTATTGTTGGAGAATTTTTATGAGGATATATTCATGTATCAGACATGCCACAAAAACCTGTTTAAAAAGAGACAGATTGATATGCACTGACATGGAAAGACATCCACCATCTGTGAAGTAAAAAAAAAAGAAGTTTCAAAACATTGTGTATGGCAAGGTCTCACTTTTATTAAAAAGGATATGTACTTATGTTTGTGTACCCAAAGCAAAAGCCAGTAGAAACACACTCATTCTGCGGGGAGTATAATGAAATGGGGGAAGGATTACTTTCCTTTTACCTCACACATTCCTTTAATTGTTTTGTTCTTAAGCATGCGGACAGTATTTTTAGATAAGTACGTGTATAAACACACGCGGAGGCTCTAACCCACACCTAAAGACATTATCTTGGACAACCCCAGAGACACAGTGTTTCCCAACCAAGGCAATTTCTGCCTTGGTTTCTCCCTTAAGGGGGGGTGGGAATTAGGAAACATCTGGAGACATTAATGTTGTCACAACTGGGGCAGGGAGGTGCTGCTGGCATCTGCTGAGCAGGCACCAGGGATGCTGCTAATCCTACAATGCACAGGACGGCCCCACAACAAAGAATGATTCAGCTCAACAGCGCTGAAGCTGAGAAACTGCTCTGTAACCTGGCTATTCTTAGCGCCTCTGTGGTCACAGTAGAAAAAATCCACATCTAATGCTGTGGACAACTGGACATTTGCCAGAATTCTGCAAAGCGCACTTGGATGAGAAATTTACTTTTAGGTTTAGAGAACTTGCTTTCTTAAAAAACAATAAACAATCAAATAGCTAACACACATACGGTAAAAAGTAAGTTTCCTTTCCACCCTGGTTCCAGCCAGCTAGATCCCCTTTGAAGACGGCAACCATTATCCCCAACTTCTTTCATGCTCCCCAAAAGTACTGGAAACACAAAGAAGCACAAGTGTATGTATGACCCCTTCCTCTTCCCCCCACTTCGGTGGCAGCATAGCCTATACTGCTCTGTACCTTTTTTCACTTAAATATCATGAAAATCATTCCATTTCAGCACACATTAACCTGTCTCTTTTCAACAGCTGAACAGTACATACGATGGTCTACTGAAAGACACTGAGGTGGTTTCCAATATTCTGCTACTACTCAAAACACCACATTCAATAACTGTACATACAGGCATTTGGGCAAAACGTGAAAAAAAGCTGAGGAAATTCCTAGAATTGCTGGATCACTTTTGATGGAGGATTTTCTTCTGAGTTATACATTCACAAAAATCCAATAGGCAGATGAGTTACTAAAGTGTTCTACTTAGATATTTTAATAATTACGCTGTATTCCAGAGGCCCAGCATATGCCTTGTATGCTAGTCATAAAGCGGACTGGTCACAGGAAGGACCTAGAAGCAAACAGTTCCTTTCACGACTTTGTTTTTAACCTTGGGGAGCCAGGGCAAGCGTAACTACAGGGGTAAAAAACCAGGCAATGACAAGCACTGGTAAGTGTGTGGAGAAGCAGAAACCCTCATGTATTGCTGATGGAAACATAAACTGGTGTAGCCACTTGGGAAAACAGTCTGGCAGTTGTTTAAAATGTTAAACATAAAGTTACCATACGATCCAGACGGTTCCGTTCCTAGGCATACCCCTAAGAAAAATGAAAACGTATGTCCACACAAAAACCTGCAAATATTCATAGCAGCATTATTCATAATAGGCAAAAAATGGAAAAAAATCCAAATGTCTATCAGCTAGTTAATGGATGAAGAAAATACGGTCTATCTACACGGTGGAATACTACTTGGCCATAAAAAGGAATGAACTACTGGTAAGTGCTAGAAGATGTATGAACCTTGAAAACAGTAAAAGCTACCAGAAAGGACCACAGGTTGTGTGATTCCATTTATATGAGATATCCAGAACAAATTCATAGGGACAGAGAGTAAACAAGTGGTTGTCAAGGTGAGGGAGGGAGGTGGGGGACAGACTGGGAGTGACTGCCAATGGGGAAGGAGGTTTCTCTCTGGGGTAATGAAAATGTTCTGAAATTAGTGACAGTTGCACAATTCAGAATATAATAAAAACCACTGAACAGTACACTTTACAAGTGTATCCCACAGTAAGTGAATTCTACGGTATGCAAATTACATCTCAGTAAAGCTACTATATACTTATATAAATATAAAATACAATACATACACATATGTCTATATACACATATATACATATGTGTGTGTGCATGTGTGTATGTACACATATATATATGTATAGAATGTATGGAAAGCACCACTGTAGCCATTCAGTAAAAGGGAAGCCCTCTGTGGAAAGAGTTAAAATGAAACCCAGGGTAATCCAAGGTGCTGTAGGTAGAACAGAGTATTTTCAACGGAATTTGGTTGTTCATTTTGTTTGTTCATGTTTAAGTGTATGATTCAGTGATATTTGGTATTTGCAATGTTGTACACTGGTTTATTCTTAATCTGTTAAAACCTGAAAATCAATCTGCTAATGAACACATCTACTGAACAACTACCCCATACTGAGTCACTTCCAGGTGCTCTGGAGAGTTAGGAGGAGGGAAGAATGGTTCTCATCCTCAAGAAACCTAAACCATTCTTAGGCAGAGAAGAAATGCAGCGAAGGAAGCCATGACCATACAGTGGACTTTCAGAGATGGCAAGAAATGATCCCCATGAAGAAACAAGCTTTCTAGGTAAGTTTTCCCCAGTACTTAATAGATCCAGAAATTCAGGTTTTCGGAGATTTTTTTTAAAAGATAAAGAAATGAGTAAAAACAGTAAATTCATTTTTTTAAACCCAAAAAACAAAACCATAGAGTCAAGAAGTAACATTAAATGGCAAAGCCAGTCATTCACCATGTGTTTATGATGGTCCAAGATGAACAGATTTTCCTAACACTTAATGAGCATGACCTTCTTCCTTGTTTCAGACGGCGCCACATCCCACATGTCTACTTCCCCGAGAGCTGGTGCAGAGGCCGTGCACGCAGTGAAAGGAATGCATGGCTGCCATCATCTTTAAGCACAAGCACACACAGGAAAGTCCTGCTACATTCGGGCAGAATCTCCCATTGTCTGAAACAAGTGTCACATCATGGGAATCTATTTCCTTACTCCTACCTCCCATTACTACTTAACATTCTGAGTAATTCTATAAGGGGAACAAATGAAAACTCAAAATCTAAACAGAAAGGAGATAATGCAGCATAGGGTTAAGAACACAGGGTCTGGAGTCAGAAGCCCTTTGGGAATTATCGGCTATGTGACTTTGGGCAATAACTTTACTTCTCTGAGTCTGTTTCCTCACCTGTAAAACGGGATGTGACAACACAATAATAGCCCCTAACAGTGGCTCTTGTGAGAATTCAGTGACATTTCTTGGGGTAAATTTTACTACATACACTAAAAAGTTACTGGCACCGTGAAGCCTGGGAACTCTCACAAATCACGAAGCTCTAAAAGAGAGGTCAATTTTCTCGTCCCCGTTGTCTCTGTCTTCCATGCAAAGGCCTCTGGGTCTCAGAGTGCCTGCGAGAGACCAGGGCCAAGCAGGCAGGCAATAAGCCTTTGCTGAACAGCCTGATGAATTAGGATATGGATGCGTGGCAGACCTGGGAAACCATGAATGAAAACCACGACCATGAAGGCTTTCCGAAGTTCGTTTGGATGCTGTCTTCAGAGCGCTGGCTGTACCTGGAGACTTATTTGATAAGCCCCAGAATTTGTTCTAAAGTACACGTGAGGGCACAATGACCTCATACCTCCCTGTCTACATTGCTATGTAAATTCACACTAGGAGTCTAAACAGGTTTTTGCTTACCATGGAGAGGGATTAAACAGCATCAGAGGAGGTTCAAATATATAAACTGAAACTGGTCAAAAAAGAATAGCCACATTTCAGAAAATATACCATTGGTGAGTTTTTTCCGTGATAAGGCTAATATTTCTTAAAAGGAGGCACAGTGAATTTAAGACATTGACATTTATAGCCGTAGCTCGACGCTTACTCTTGGAGGCCCAATTATCATCCCTGTCCATCTTGTAAGTGTCATGTCTTCGTCATCTTCTAGACCCCAGCTAACTGTGCCATCTCCTACTCCTTTCTGGCCTTCTTCCAGTTCTTCCAACAGTCGAAAATTGCGAGGGACTTTTACTCCTAAAATAAATGGAAAGAAATTCAAGATACTAGCAACTCCAGGGGAACCTGTAAGCCTAGATCTAGCTGCTCATTATTACTATGTGGAAATAAAGATGCCAACATGCAAAAAAATGGCTGAAAGTCGTTGTCCCTCAAATTTGCTTACAGAGCTTCCGGTACCGACCAGCGCGCCCACAAGGAAGGGCCACGTGGTTCTGTTTCAGGTGAAGTGACCACTAAACCAAGCCTAGAAAGACCCCCCCCGGCCCCACAACTTTGATAAACTTCATCAAGAGTTTACGTGTCAATATGTTGATCAATTCGGGTCCACAACAGATGAAAGCCACCGATACTGGTATCATGAGTAGCAAGTGCCTCGGAAGAAAAGAGGCTACTGCTTTTGTTTCATTCTTATTACACATTTGTGAGGCTAAGGGTGTGTGCACTTGTTGGAACGACGCTCAAACTACCTCAGGAGGAAAACCAGCCGCCAGAGCCACATGAAATAAAAACAGTATCTCTTGATCAGCTAAGAGTCAACTGAAGGCACCAAGAATAAAATTTTCAATTTTTCAAGCCATAGTTTCTCTCTCGTGAAAAAGCCGAAAGAGGACGGCTGGTTCTCTGATTTCCTTGTTCCCAAAAATTCCAAAGCCTGGCAAGTAGCTCATGGAAGAAATCACACAAACACATCTCATAGGATCAAGCTACCATACCTGAATTCAGACTGAGGCTTGAGCCATTTCTGGGTGTTTTCCAGAACAGAACTGAAGCTTGGGGCCAGGTGGGGGGACGAGGCTGTGGAAGGGCAGGGAGAGCAATTTTCTTCCTGTGCTTGGGCACCAAGCAACTCTCCCAGGGATGCTCTCCCGACCAGTCCTGCCTGCCTCTCCCCTCTTCCTCCTCCCTCCCTGGCATCTGAACTATTACCTCTGGGAAAAAACCCCTCAAATTCAGACAAATTATAAGCTCTCTTTTGCCTCGAATACTGAGCCTCCAACTGGCCAGACTCCCTGAGGTGAGTAGCACTTACCACGTAGCCGTGGAGGAAAACCCCTGGAGGGACTCCAGACTGGGAGGTGTTCCCAGTATATCTCAGTGTTTCCCAAGGTGGGACTCCTGCTATTACTCGTTCAACTGGAGTAAATCCCTGAGCATCTGCTTTAGGTCAGGCATTTTTCTAGGCAATGGGGAATAAGCAGTGAACAAAACCAAAATGCCTGCCCTCATGGAGCTTACATTCTAGTGGGAAACATATAATCACAAGACAGAAATACAAATTAAAGAGGATGACAGCTGGTGGAGTTCTGGCGCAGGGAGTAGTAGGGGGATTTTAAATTTTAAATGGGGTGATCAAGGAAAGCCTTATTGCCACCAGGTGTCTTGAGTAAAGACCTGATGTGAAGGAGCACGACTTATGCGTAGCTGAGGGGAGAGTCTTCCAATGAAGAAACAGCAAATGCTAAGACCCTCAGGTAAGACCTTGTCTGAAATGTCATAGAACAGCAAGATCCCAATTCAGCTAGAAGCTGGTCAGTGAGGAGGTGGAAGAGCAGTGGACGGTTAAGGACTCCAACTGCTACCGACCCGAGAAGACACCTGAGTTCTGAACAGAGGAGTGATGGGATCTGACTTGCTTTTTAAAATAGGATCTCTCTGACTGCTGTGTACAGAATAAGGTGAAGGGAGCTACGGCCTACTGTGATAATCCTGGAAAAAGAAAATACTGGCTTGGACTGCTGAAGGTGGTGAGAAATAGTACAATTCCAGATATTTGGGGGGGATACACTGATAAGATTTGCTGCCAGACTGCCTGAGAAGCACGAAAGAAGAGCAGTCAACTACTCTGGCTTCCACGCTTTTGTCTGAGCAAGTGGAAGGGTAGAGCTGCTAGTGGTACATTAGAGGATTTTAGGTGGCAATAACTGACCTCTTCGCTTGACAGTTCTGTATTCATTTTTAAGAATAATTTAAGGCAAGTAATATTATACTAACTTCCCACGTACAATAATGGTAAAAAATTTCCTTTTAGCATAAATGTGACCAAAAGAGTCAGCTGATTGAAGGTAAATGACACAGACAGTACTTTAAAGAAAACAGAATAAACCGGAAAGCATACTTGAATGGCTCATTTGTAAAACACTGGCATTTTTAATCTAAATAGTCAACTGGATTATTCAGCTATACTGGATTGTGTTCTTTAGCAAACACAAAACTAAAGGATATTTGTGAT
This sequence comes from Ailurus styani, assembly GCA_002007465.1. Lineage (NCBI taxonomy): Eukaryota > Metazoa > Chordata > Mammalia > Carnivora > Ailuridae > Ailurus > Ailurus styani. The sequence continues at coordinate 2,569,146 of LNAC01000191.1, forward strand.
GTTATAAGCAAAATGCCAGGCAATACAATGTCTTTTGTCCAGAGAGAGTTAAATCTGAATCTTTAGTAATCCTAACTAATTTGCCTGGGCAGCAGAGCAGGGAGGGGGATCACTGTGAAGAACTACTGCTATTACTCCTGTTTAATGTATAAGCCTGCACTAACGGAAATGAATACCAAAGGAACACAGAATCATACAGAGAGGAAGACTGATAAATATCAGACGGTGTAATAGGCTGAATTGTGTCCTTACAAGTTCATGTGTTGAAGCCCTAACTGTGAGCACCTCAGAATGAGACAGTATTTGGAAATAAGGCCTTTAAAGATGTGATTAAGTTAAAATGAGACCATTGGGGTACCTGCCTGGCTCAGAAGGTAGAGCATGTGACTCTTGATCTTGGGGTTGTGATTTCGAGCTCCATGTTGAGGGTGGAGTTTAGTTAAACACACACACACACACACACACAATCTCTTAAAAATATATAAATAAAAGGGGCTCCTGAGTGGCTCAGTCAGTTGAGTGTCTGACTCCTCGCTGGGTGGGGAGCTTGTTTGGGATTCTCTCTCCCTCGGACCACCGCTCCCCCCCCCGCCCCCTCCGCCCCGTGTGCATGCGCTCTAAAACAAAACAATACACACACATAAATGAAAAATAAAATGAGTTCATTAGGATGAGCCCTAATCCAATCTGACTGGTGTCCTTACACTAGGAAATTTAGACACACAAAGAAACAACAGGGATGCACGAGTGGACGGAGAAAGTGTGTGAGGACACGGGGAGGGCAGCCCTCTGCAAGTCAAGGGAAGTGGCCTCAGAAGAAATAAACCTGTTGACACCTTGAGCTTGGACTTCTAGCCTCTACAGCCAGGAGCAAATAAATTCCTGTTGTGTAAGCCACCCAGTATGTGGTACTGTTACAGCAGTCCTAGGAAACTAATGGAGATGCTAGGTGACATTTTAAGAAGCTGAACAAAGTAGAAAAGGTTAGAGATCAAGAGGGTATCAGCAGTTATCTCTAGGTGCAAGGACCATGGGTGATTCTAACCCCTTTCCTGTATTTTCTTTTTTTTTTCTTTCAAACATTTGCTTGCCTACCTGAAGTTTGGAGCAGGCTGCATTTCTTTTTTTCTTTTTTTTAAAGATTTTATTTATTCATTTGACAGAGAGAGACAGCGAGAGAGGGAACACAAGCAGGGGGAGTGGGAAAGGGAGAAGCAGGCTTCCCGCCAAGCAGGGAGCCTGATGCGGGGCTTGATCTCAGGACCCTGGAATCATGACCTGAGCTGAAGGCAGATGCTTAACGACTGAGCCACCCAGGCACCCCTCTTTTTTGAATCATTTTATTTTTTTCATCATGGTAAGTGTACTCTTTTTGGAAAGATGTAAAATGTGCCTTCTTGTGTAAGGTATTTAAATCAGGCTGAATTAACTATTTCTGATAAGACTATTTCTCTTGCAAACTTTAGTAAAACGTTGTGGCTGGAAATACTACCTCTTCAGTAACAACCAGATCTGATAAGGGAATCCTAATCCAAGGATCACAAGCTCATTGTATTAGTTTCAAATAGTAAATTCAAGTTATATTTTTCTGATGTTTGGTTTCTACTTGTGGAATAGGGAAAAATATCCTATTATTTAATTCTATACTTCCAACAGTCATTTCTATTGGATTAGACATTCAGTTAAAGCCCATGTACACAACTGAACCAAAGAAATAAAGAATCAGTTCAACTTATCTTAGGTAAGCATTTGGAACAGTCGCGGAGCACCACACAGGACAAAGCAGTGTACAGTTCTTGCAGTACTGACATTACAGGATCATTCAATTTGATGCAAGTTATAAAACAGGATTCAAAACAGTTTAAGGGGCACCTGGGTGGCTCAGTCAGTTAAGCATCCAACTCTTGAACTCAGCCCAGGTCTGATCTCAGGGTCATGAACTCAAGCCCAGTGTTGGTCCCCACGCTGTGCGTGGAGCCTACTTTAAAAAAAAAAAAAAAAAGTTTAATTGGCTAACATCTATTAGGGAGTCAAAAAATATTCCAAGCAGGAGTTGGAACATACATATAAATATTGGAATAACTGTACCATATATCAATTAATTACAATAAGCATTCATTCCATTTGAACAGCAGTTCTCAAGTTTTTCTGGTCTCAAGACCCCTTTATACTCTCTTAAAAATTATTGAAGACTTCAAAGGGCCTTCGTCTCTGTGGGTTATATCTATTGATATTTCCCAAGTCAGAAGTCAAAACTGAGAAATTTAAAAAATATTTAATTCGGGCGCCTGGGTGGCTCAGTGGGTTAAAGCCTCTGCTTTCGGCTCAGGTCATGATCTCAGGGTCCTGGGATCGAGGCCTGCATCAGGCTCCCTGCTCAGCGAGGAGCCTGCTTCCGCCTCTCTCTCTCTGCCTCCTTGTGATCTCTCTCTCTCTGTCAAATAAATAAATAAAATCTTTAAAAAAAATATTTAATTCATTTAAAACTAACTACAACAAATCATCATGCATTAAGTAATGTATCGTATGAAATAGCTAGTTTTCAAAGAACAAAAGAAAATTAGTGAGAAGAGTGGGATGGCTTTACAAATTTTCTTTAATGTCTGGCTTAAAACAGTGAGTGTTAAGAACGGAGGTAAGCTGGAGAATCCATGTCCTATTTAAAGGGGACAGTCACTCCTTTGGTCTAACCAAGTAGCTGTGGGTCAAGTTCTGCTTATGGACCATGACCAGACCTGTGGGAACACCTAATTGTTCTCAAGAATCTCTTTGATCCCTAACATCCTAGATTCAACTCAGTATTTAAAATCTTTCCTTTGTCAAAAGGGTAAGATTGATAAACACTGTGCTAATCTGGCATCGGGTCATTAAATACTCTGTTAACCTTTATTTAGCTAAATATTGAAGAGTTTAAGTCCACAAACTCAATAGCTTTAAAAGTGAACTGTCACTTTGAATCCATTTTTACTAAGACATAAACTTTTATTTTCACTCAAAAACTGACTAAAAGCAGAGTTTGGAGAATAACAGCTAGCAGAAATCAGGAATTATAAAATTATGGAGCGGTTCATTTAGTTTTTTCTGATATTTACAAAGGAGTGGCTAATTAGCACCTAGTTAAGTGGTTTACTGAACTCTTATTATTTGGTAAGGCACCATTCTGGGGTTAACCATGTTTCATGTGTGTAAAACTGAGCTCACTCCACACTTCCAAACAAAAAAATCTACACATTTCAGGACTGCAATTAAAGTTTGCTAGGAAGGGTGCCTGGGTGGATAGTCAGTTAAGCATCTGCCTTTGGCTCAAGTTGTGATCGCAGGATCCTGGGACTGAGCCCCGCTTCAGGCTCCCTGCTCAGTGGGGAGCCGACTTCTCTCTCTCTCTCCCTCTCCCCTCCGCTTGTTCTCTCTCTCAAATAAATAAGTAAAATCTTTAAAAGAAAAAGAAAGTTTGCTAGGCTTTTTACCTGCTTGTCAAAATTTCCCTATTCAGTAACATATATGTTTACAACTTCTTTCTGTGCAGTAATATCCAACACTTACCCAATATCATGCTAGACCTTAGAGGGGCTATGAGACAAATAAAAATAGAAGTCTCACAACTGGGGTATAAAGTCTCACTATGAAAACAAAATACAAAAAAAAAAAGATATACACATACAAAGCTCAATATAACAGAACAGTATCAAAACTGGATGAGAGAAATACAACCTATTGCAGGGCATATTTCTTAACCTCGTGAGGTCCTAGACCCCTCTGAACTTGATGAAAGCTAAAGAGATGGAGCCACACTACCAAGAGGGACTGGACTTTATCCCCAGCGTCACTAGGCAGCAGTCGCAGAAGGCTCCAAGTAGGCCAAGAGATAAAGCGAATATTCTGAATAATGTTCAGGATGGGCTGGGAAGGATGAGAGGCCAGGTTAGGGGTAAGCAACCATCAACGTCTCAGGATGCAAAGCCAGAAGCATTTGCTTAGAGCAAATATTATGGCAGAACATCTTATCAAGGGGCCAGGGAGTGAGAAACCGAAGGAATGTTAAGAGGGTTGCCTGGGTGGCTTAGTCCGTTAAGCGTCTGTCTTCAGCTCAGGTCATGGTCCCAGGGTCCTGGGATTGAGCCCCACGTCAGTCTCACTGCTCTGTGGGGAGCCTGCTTCTCCCTCTCCCTCTGCCTGAGGATCCCCCTACTTGTGCACACTCCTGCTCTCCCTCTGTCAAATAAAAAAAAATAATGTCTTAAAAAAAAAAAAGGAATGTTAAGAGATTTAAGGCAGCACATATTAATTTGCATGACTGTGGCGGTGGTTCCCATTCTTACAATGTGACATTAAAAACAGCTGGCCTGTACACAGCAGGCTTTACATAAGTATTTGTTGAAAAATCCAAAACTGGAGGTAGGGGAGAGGATAAAAAGGTATGCAAACCGCATTTTATAAAAAAAAAAAAAATAAGCACAGGTGAGCCTGGGTGGCTCAATCTGTTAAGCGCCTGACACCTGATTTCAGCTCAGGTCATGATCTCAGGGTCTGGAGATCAAGTCCTGTGTCTGGCTCTGCGCTGTGCTGGTGGAGCCTGCTTAAGATTCTCTCTCTCTCTCTCTCATTCACTCTGCTCCCCCTGCCCCCCAAAACAGCACAAGGTCATCCATGCTTCCTTGTATGGTATAATGATCTTTAGATGTCACAAACACACAATCATGAGGATACCTACCTGGTCTACCATTCTATTATTTATTTTTTAAGATTTTATTTTTAAATAATCTCTACACCCAACGTAAGGCTTGAACTTGCAACCGCAAGAGGCGCATGCTGTACTGACAGAGCCAGTCAGGCGCCCCATACCATTCCATTTTTTAAACGCTCATCAAAGCAATGGCTAAGTTATCTCCCACACAAAACAATCAGAGTGCACGCTAGAGAAAATTCTATAATCTCTCCACAAAGGATTAAGAGCAAGACCTGGGATCAAGTCCTGGCTCCAGTCTCCTAGCAATCTAGCTGTATGACTGTACCAGCTACCTCGAGCCTCGGCAAAACATGGATACCATCACTCCCTGACACTGTGGGTGGCAAGGAAGAATCGATGAGATAAAACCTGTGAAGCACTGTGTCTAATACCTGGGAGAGTAACTTTTCTATTGCATCACTTTCATTAGCACATTTTATCATCCACCATAAAATAAACCCCAAACCCTTCACCTGATCCCATACTCCCTCCAGTTATTGTCTCATTTCTTTGCTCCTTCTTAGCAAAAAACCTCAAAGGGGTCATCTAGACTCCTTCTCTGCCATTCTCCACCTTACGTGCACCTATCCCAACCAGCCTTTCTGTCTAGTCACTCACCAAAACCGCTCTGGTCAGGGGCACCAGGGACACCCTCTAGCAAAATCCTGGGGCAGACTTTCAGCCCCAGTTCCCACTTCCTAGAGCTCTAGTGGCAACTTCAGGGGTTTCCCTGAGCCTCAGGTTCTCTTCCTACCTCACTGGCTCCTTGGCCTCACCTCCCTGACCTCCAAATACTGACTGCCTGGCCTCAGGGCACAGCCCCCAGACCTTCCCCTTTCTATTCTACTCCCCCATCCCCAAGCGATTTCACCCAGACCAAGGAGGCTGGCAGTGACTTTACATTTCCAATTAACCGCCTCCCCGACATCTCAGTTTAGATGCCTACGAGGACTCTCCAACCCCAAACACTTCTAAACAGAACTCCCTTGTAGTCCGCAAAAAAACCCTCCCCAAACCACCCACTCCTCAATCTCAGTATATGGCACAAACATTTACCAGATCGCTCTGGTCAAGTCTTGGAGTCAAGCTGAAAAATCTTTCCCTTACCCCCCATACTCAGTCCATTTCCAAATATATTCCAAAATATGGTCATTTTTGCCATGTCCACTGGGATCCCTGTAGTCTGTGCCCCCTCAGCGTCCTAACTGGTTGCTCAGCCTTTTGGCCTATACCTACAGTTTAGTCTCCACAGTGAGCTTTTCAAGGTAAGTTTGCTCCTATCACTCACACAGCTTCCCACTGGCCCAGCACACACAGGAGCACCACCTGCGTCTCCAGGACGCAGTCACACAGTGCTCCTTGTCCTCCTTCAGCCATACCCACCTTCTCTCAGTTCCCACATGAACTGGCAACCTCACTTTCTGCCTCACCTAGGATTCTCTGAATGGCTGGTGGGCTGGTTCTCTTACTCCTCACGAAGGTTGAATTTCCCATTCCCTTATCTTGCTTTTTCTTCGCAGCATTGGTTACCACTTGACATTTTAAATATATTCACTTCCAATTATTAGTTGTTTACTGTCTCTCCCATCTGAACATAAATAAGCTCCATGAGAGTAAAATTTCATCGCTTTTGTTCGCTGTCAAATCTTCAACCCCTCAAGGAGTGCTTTCCCAGAGTATGTGCTCAAAGGCTTGCTGACTGAATGAATGGGGAGCTGGGTGTTCGCGAGGGATCTTATTTCAGAATGAATAAAGCTCCATGTCACAAAATTCTAACTCTGGTTTACTTCTGAAAATATAGCGTGGAAACTTTCACAGCACTAAAAAAAGAAAGCCTTAATATTAGAAAGATTATCAAAGTCTGGATTTTAAGTAGCTGAAGGAAAGTTACACACTGAATCCCAAATGATCTTAGAAGGAGAAATCTTAATTGAGAAGCCAGGCAGTGTGCAGAGGTCTTCTCGGAGCGCTTCTCCCCCACATCCCTTCACCCTCTCACAATGTCTGTGCTGGCCCTTTTCTTTTTCTTTACATTTTATTTTCTGTCCTTTTTATTGTCTGACTCACTCTTGGAGCTTCTTGAGCTAGAGCTGTGACTCATTCAATCCTGCCTCCCCAGGATCTGGTGTGTTACCTGGCATACAATGGTGCTCAATAAATGTTTCCTGACAGGAGACACAGCACTAGCTCTTCCTTTCCTACTGTAAACTCTAACATGGTTTACTGTGGCCAAGACACTGAACACTGATACCATGTAACTGAGGAACCCAATGTCTTTTATTTTGAGATCATTAAAAATTGATAACTAGCTTTATTTTTTAGTCAAGTTTGATAGAGACTTTTAGGGGAAATCTACATTTTTTTTAAATGACGGGAAACCAGTTTTTTACCAAACCACACAATCCAAAGGATTCTTCACTACAAGATAACCTTTGTTTCATAAAATATATATGAAAGCATGATACTGATATTCTACAATATTAGAAACTGTATACAAAGTTAATACATTAATATTTTCTACAAAGCAAGCGCATGTAACTCCAAATGGCCTGACTATACCCTAGTGCTAGCACTTCAGGGGCTATCCAGGGACACAAATCCAAGTATCGGTGGAGTTCTGGGGTGCCTGGGGCTGGCTCAGTAGGTGGAGTGTGTGACTCTTGATCTCAGGGGTGTAAATATGAGCCTGACATTGGGTGCAGTGATTACTTAAAAATAAAATCTTTAAAAAATGTATACTAGTGGAGTTCAGAGACTCTATAGACCTTGAATCAGTCACAAGTTAGGACTTCATCCCATCCTGAATGGAGAGTATAAGCCTAAAATCATGATACATTAATTTTAACAAAAGATTTCAGTGAATATATTTAAAAATTAAATCCACACATGCCAAAGAACAGAAGCATAACAGGTCAGAAAAACTTAAGAATACTTCAAGGTATGTTTAATTCCTATGGCACTTTAATCCACTGAATCAACCTCAATTTTAAGATTCCTAATATTTGTGTGTGAATCTGACACCAAAGGCAGCTGGAGAAGCAGCTTCAAGGGACAATACAGAGGATGTAAAAACGAACTCTTGTTAACCTTAACAAACTATTAAAAATTTAACTATGGAAACATTAAGATAACTTCACCAAGGTGCTAAGATATCACAGTAGTCCAAGATTTTTTAAAAGAAAATATTTGTCCTGTGTAACTTCAGAATTCTTTCCAGAAAGATTTTTCCTGGATCTGTGTCAGTATCAAGAGTCAGCCAGTTACTCTCCTGGCTAAATATAAACTGAAGAGTCAGCAGCTGCAGGATATTACAAAGAAAACATGACAACCAGGTTGAAAAAGCATGAATATCTGATAGGGTTTTACACCATGTCATAGTAAAACATTTAATGCAGTAATTTGAGACACAGCAACACAGTAAAGTATTTGTGGTACAAAATGGATGTGAAGCCCTTTAAAACACATTTTGGGAAAGTCATAGACACAAAGCAGCAGCTACTAGTGCATGCCAATCCTGGAAAACCCTGGCCTGGCTGAGCCTCACAGGTTTTCTCCTGAAAAGAACGTTGCCAGTTACAACTGGTTTGGTAGCCCATTTAAGGAAGACAGTGAACTAAATAGGAATCTGGTGCTACTCCTGTTTTGGAAAATGAGGAGGGCTGGACAGTGATGCACCAACAGCTTCAATGTTTCTGAAAAGTAGATATAAAGTCAGAGGCAGGTAACTTTTATTCCTGAGCAACTGGCAAGTGCAGTCTGGCTGTGTAGTTAGTGCCTGCCCAGAGAAGCAGAATTGTTCTCGCCTCTACAGCAATCATCCTCCAAATATGGTCCCCAGACCTGCAGAGTACACATCACCTGAGAACTTACTAGAAACGTAAATTCGCAGGCCCCATCCCAGAACACCACAACACACTACAGAACTACAGACCCTGGAACCCTACGGTGGAGCCCAGCAACTGAGCAAGCAATCCTGGAGAATCAGACACTAGTTTAAGAGGTGCTGATCTAGGGGAAGAGTGGCAATGTCTTTACAGTCCAGACCATGGGACAACAAAGAGCTGATGACAAAATGCGAGATGTTGGGTTTCTCCCACACTAGGGTTTCTCTGACACTAAGGACAAGGACCAGATTTTCTCTGACGGGGCGGAGACAAAGAATGAGATGTGGGAAGTGGTATCAGGACAGTTAGGGAAGGAGAGGACAGAGTTAAGTTTAGCTAAAGTCCCTCTAGAAATACCAACTAGTCAGGACAACAGCTTTCCTTTTTGAAAGGCTGAAGAGTCACTTTTGCTTCTGCCTTATCATACACATTGTTTCTCCAAATATGTCAAATTTATATATTTGGCTACATCAAGGTGAGACCTTGGATTAATTCACTGCAAGGGGCGCCTGGGTGGCTCAGTGGGTTAAAGCCGCTGCCTTTGGCTCAGGTCATGATCTCAGGGTCCTGGGATCGAGGCCCACATCAGGCTCTCTGCTCAGCAGGGAGCCTGCTTCCTCCTCTCTCCTCTCTGCCTGCCTCTCTGCCTACTTGTGATCTCTCTCTCTGTGTCAAATGAATAAATAAAAAAATCTTAAAAAAAAAAAAGTCAGCTGGATTAATTCACTGCAAAAGTCAACAAATATTTACTGGGCACCTACTACATCAGGGATTGTGCTGGGTGCTACAACACAGTAGTGGAGAACACGAAAGAATGCCTTATGGAAAAGAACAGAAAACATGCAAGAAAGCAAATAAGAAAACTTCAGATAAGGTGAGCGCTTTAGAAGAGAACAGAAAAGATGTGATAATGACTGAGAAGACTTTATTGAATGGGGTGGTCAGGGATGTCCTCTCTGCAGAGCAGAGACCTGAAGAACAGGAGGCAGATCATTCCCAAAGGGGTTAGATAGAGCAAGAGCAGAGCTGTGTCAGGGGTGGGCCACAGAGGGCCTTCTGGGCCCCAGAAGAGAGAATGATTTGATTCAAAGTGCAAGGAGATTTGATTCTAAGGGCCTTTTGCAGTGGAGTGGCAGTTTCTGTTTTCAGTCTGCAAAAGATCATCGTGGTTCCTCTAGAGAATGAACTGGAAAAGGGTAAGACTGGAAGCTGGCTTCTGCAGTCTTTCAAAGAGGTGGTTCTGGTCCTGCAGGAATCACAACAGTGGAGACGGAAAGGAGGATTTAGCATCTTTTGTTGGGTCATACCTACTGGACTTGTGGTGGACGGATGTGAGGATGAGTAAAGGACTCTGTCTGAGGGCTTCAACTATCCACCCATGAAAGAACTAATTGGCCAAGTCAGAAATGTCAACAGAGCTGCTAGAGACTGAAGGAATGTGAGGTGCCTGGCTGGAGAGAAGGCAAAGGGGGCTAGAAGAATGATAACGTGGCCAAGAGCACATGCCCTGGAGCAGAACTGCTCTCCACAAGTCAGTGGATCTGTGCCTCAGTTTCTCACCTTCACAACAGATACCTGTCTCGAAGGACTGCTGTGTGGAGCGGTATCATTGAAATGAATTTAACTGAATTTAATACACTAACTAGTACATAGTAGGCCCTAGAAGTGCACTTTAACAAGAAGTCTGGGGGGTGCCTGGGTGGCTCAGTCAGCTGGGTTTCTGACTCCTGATTTCAGAGCAGGTCATGATCTTGGGGTTGTGAAATCAAGTCCACATCAGGCTCTGTGCGGGGCGTGGAGTCTTCTCAGGATTTTTTCTCTCCCTCTACCCTTCCCCACCCTCTTAAAAAAAAAGTCTGAAGAGCTTGCATGTACATGAAGACAAGGCCATACTTTGTAAATGACATGAGGGGCCCCAAGTCTAATGAGTATTGAGCTTCCTTAAAAATGGACTTCACTATCACTGGACAGCAGGTTACCCAGAATGAGACAAACAGTGGCCAGGGCTGCTATAAAAAGGGTCCCTGCTACAGCTGGCAGATCCCTCTCATTAAAGCCCTTTCTCTCACCAAGATTAAACACTGTAATACCTAGGAAAAGCATATGCCAAAAATCCATGCCTTTCCATTTCTTTCCTAAGGTACTGGAGCAGGCTTGGAGAGGGAGGTGGAGCCAAACCCTCTGGACTCTAGTCCCAGTGCCACCACTCAGCAACTCATCTCCCTCAGTAATACTGTGGGGACAAAACTTTCTCTGGTTAGCTCACTGGGTTGTGGAGAGTTGGATGAGATGATGTAACAGAAAAGTCAAATTACCTGGAAAACTTCAAAGTGTTTTAAAGATTTTATTTACTTATTTGAGAGAAAGAAAGAAAGAGAGAGAGAGAGGAGAGAGAGCGAGCATGAGAGGGAAGAAGCAGACTCCCCATGGAGCTGGGAGCCCGACATGGGACTCGATCCCTGGACTCCGCGATCATGACCTGAGCCGAAGGCAGTCGCTTAACCAACTGAGCCACCCAGGCACCCCAAACTTCAAAGTGTTTTAGAGTGCTAAACTTCACCAAATATACTGCTCTGTACTTCACTGGGGCCGTTCAGAATTAAACAGAGGATTCCTGACTTCACATTTTTTTTAAAAAGATTTTATTTATTTGACACAGAGAGAGAAAGATCACAGGTAGGCAGAGAGGCAGGCAGAGAGAGAGGAGGAACCAGGCTCCCCGCTGAACGGAAAGCCCAATGCAGGCCTCGATCCCAGGACCCTGAGATCATGACCTGAGCCGAAGGCAGAGGCTTAACCCACTGAGCCACCCAGGCGCCCTGACTTCACATTTTGTATTCCACTTTTATCAAAGTACTGTAGCTACAATTCAGGTGAGAGAGGAGGGGTGGGAGAAAGAGAATGTGGTGGAGTGAAAAGCATGGTTTGAAAGTTACCATGAAGGGGAAAAATCAAAATCATCAAAATGAACCTTAGGAATCCCTGAAGAGGGCAACAGGGGGTACTGGACCAACCTCCCTCACCCGAGCAGACTGCTCCAGCTGAGCACTTAACGCACGAGGCAGTTCTTGGGAACGGAGGGCCCACACTGTACAGAAGGCAGCAGGCTACAATCAGCACAAGACACTCATACGGTGAGACACACAGGAACAAGACCAACTTCATAGACTATAGTTCTCATCTCCCATCTCCAGCTCTCTGGGAACACCTCTGAATGGAATGGAAGACTGCTTAACCTCCACTCCCCATACGGTTAAATCTGCATATGCCGAATGTGTACACGAGGCCACTCCAGTGAATGCCAATTTAAAATCAGGCCCAGTCAGGGCTTATTCTTCTGGCGCTCAGGTCTCTGGTTAACTGTCGGGGAAGCCTGTGGGATGCTGGGTGAGAGGAAGGACTTGGCAAGCAAGGGCTTGAGGTCCTGCAATCCTGGCCAAGGAAGGAGGAAGTCACCCATCACCACACCGGCATCCTGAGGGATTCTTGTGGGCTTCTCCACAGTCCACCCTCTAGGATCTATGCAGAATTCATGCACTGCAGAACCAAGGGAGGTGGCAAGGGGTTGTACCCAAGTGTTGAAAGCAGTGACCATTTAAAACAACAACAACAGCAACAATGACAATGAAAGCCAACCCTTTACAGGAATTCAGACTTCAGAGCTGTTTCCTGGCAACTAGGAGCACAGATTAATCAAGTGGCTTGTTCTAAACCTGACTAAGAAATGCTTCAGGGCCCCTGACCAACCTGAAAGACTTCACAGGGTTAGAAAGCAGAGGCTTGAACATTCATTTCTATTTAACCCAATTAAGGCCCTTCTGCTTCCACTTGGCATTCTGGACTCCTTTACCACACAGGGGGCACAGGTCAGATCCTCTTACTCCCCTCTTTTTCTTTCTTTTTTTAAAGTAGGCTCCATGCCCAACATGGGGCTCGCACTCACAACCCTGAGTTTGAGAGTGGCATGCTCTACCAACTGAGCCAGTCAGGCACCCCGTCATTCCCCTGTCATTTTCTGACTCATTCATTCAATAAATATTTACTGAATGCCTACCGAATACCAGCCACCTTGATGGCTTCCCTTCGCACTTAATAAAATCCAAAGCCATATCTCCCCAACTCATCTCCTTAAAAAGCCTCTTGTGCACAGAAAGGACTTTAATCTGTGCTTTCAATATACTGAGCTTGGTCCTGCCACAAGGCCTTTGCACCCACTGTCCCTACCTCCCCTGCCTATGATACACACTGCAAGCTTGTCTCCTTCCATCATTTACACCAGTTCAAATGCTGTCTTCTCAGAGAAGCCTTCCCTGATCACCACTCCACATACTCTATATCACATCACACAAATTCCTTTGTAGCACTAATCTCTATCTGAAATTGACTTATTTACTCCTTTAATGGCTTTCTTACTGACTAGAATGGAAGCTCCTCAAGGACAGGGGCTATTGTCCATCTTGTCCACTATTTGCCATGGGACATAACAGGCCCTCAAATAAATATCTGTTGAATAAACAGACAAAGGACTTTTGGGAAGCCTCCTATAGAGAGCACCTTAAAGCCTGTTCTATGTTATCTAAACCATGCCAAGTGCTCTTGACACTAGACAGCAGCTGATGATGTTTTATCTAAGCCGCATTAGCATTTATGAAGCACTCATCAATTGGCAGGGCTTCAAGAAGTTAGAATTAAGTAGCTGTTACAACAGATTGTAGGCAGCCAATCTCAAGTGACTGCAAACAGGGCTGAATTGCAATATGACCATAATGCTGGCTGCCACAGGCACACTGCACCCCCACTTCACAGCAACCTGACATGGGTGCTATTATGGTGACAAGTTTCCCACAGCAGTCTGGCCTGACTCAGCCTCTCTCTTCGGTGGCAGTATCTTAAAAAATGAATTGACTCAGCACTATTCCAGCTAAAACCAAAATTTAGGAAAAGGATGTGTGGTCTCCTCTATCCCTCATGGGGGACCCCACTGCTTGAAGTATAAGAGGCAGTTTGTGATAGGTCACCTCAGTCTGATCCCCTACAGCCAATTCTATTGCCACTGTAACAGACAAGGCTGGCTCCTTGGGATGTGGCAGGAGGAACATCCTGGAAAGATGGGACTCCCCTCCCTCTGTTCCCTTTAGGTCACCAAGCCTCTCCTAACAGTGCTGATGCTGTGTCCTTAGCCAGCCAGAGGATTTCAGTACCCAGGCTGGTGGCCCTGTCTGCTTCCTTCATTAGAGGTCACCCATGGTCACCCTAACTGTGAGGATCTCCTTGGCCAACATCACTGCAAGGTACCTCAGGGTACAGCCTCCTCGCCATAAGGGGGACACTCAGTCTTCCCCCAAAACTTGCACTTCCAGAATCTCTCTTGCCTTATCAGCCCCTCTGGGGGACCTCCCGCAGCCAATCTTTACCCCAGCCCCCTCAAGAAGGCCATCTAAGTTCATCCCCTGATGTCCATTTGCGGAATGTTAACTCTGAAACAGACCCTTCAGGATTTGATCCTCTGGCCCATCTGAGGAGTGCAGAACAAGAAAATCAAGTTTCAAAATAAATGCTGCTTCCCTTAACCTACAAGGGAATGGAAGAACTTTCCTCTCCCAAAGTATAGCTCCCTTATTCCCTATTCCGAGTCCTGGAGATGGGGGTTTGCTCAGCTTTCCTGTCCCAAAGTCATCCAGAGTTCTCATTTCATTTGTTCCTCTCCCCATGCCCATCCACTCAATGGGGATCTTCTGAGCTGAACCCACATATCTTTTACCAACATCCAAAGGAATGTTAGGGAGTGACAATCTCCTTAAAACAGACACTTCTAGGGTACACTTCCCTCACCCAAAAGAGAAGAAGATTTTTCTTCTCTAAAAGAAACATCTCTAAAACAGGACTTTTTCCCCACTCTCACCCATTGCATGGAGCTTCCATCAGTTGACCCTCCCGCCCCAAACAGACACATCCAGGGCTCCCAATTCACCTGTTCTTCACCTAACATCCAAAGCTTCCACCACGACTCCACTCAGGAGTTTGCCTCCTAAAACCTAAATGTCTATTCAAATAAAAGCCTGATAATGACGAGGTCATTTCCTTGTGGAATCTAAGAGATCGTTTTTCCCTTTTCACTTATCCTGCAGAGATGCCCTTAATCCCCCTCCCCCAAAAAACAGGCACCCCAAGACGCCCCCTTTCCAATCAGCATAGAGATTTCTTCAGCTAACCCCATCCCCCAAACTAACGCTGGAGCCGTCCCCTTAACCAATGGAGGATCCTCGGTCACCCCTTGAGATCCTGTTTTCTTCTCCCATCCATCCTAAGGGGTTCTCTGAAGTCCCCGCCAAACGGACATCCTGAGGCTCCCCCCTGGCTCGGACCTCCAGCACCCAGTAAAGGACTCTCATCCGTTTTGGGGAGCCTTCTCATCCCTTAAGAGACCCCTTGAACTCCCCCGACCCGCCAGCTCGATCTCCTTAGGAGGGCCTCTACGCTCGCCCCTCGCTAGCTCCGGCCCCTCAGTAGTGCCTTGGGGCCCAGTCCTTCCTCTCAGCGGGGCCCTCACGCCGCCCGGGGGAGCCTGTGGGCCCCGCCGCGCCGCCCACAGGCCCCTCCGGCCCCCGCCCGTGCTTCCGGCCACCGCCTGCTCCTCCTCCCCACTCAGGCCGCCCGGGTCGCCACCGCGGAGCCAAGCGCACAGAGACAGCGCAGAGGCCCTGGTCCCGCTACAAGGACTTTTGCGGGTCCTCGGTCCCCGGCCCAAGCCCGCGCCCCCTCGGCTAGCCGGGCCCGGCGCCCCAGCTCACCCGAGCCCGTGGTGGCTGCCATCTTGCGTCGCTGTCGCTCGAAGGCCTGCCCCTTCTTCACTCCCCCACCCATTTCCCCTGGCCCTTCTGCGCAGGCGCGCACGCGTGCGCAATCGCCGCCGCTGACGCCCGCTCAGCCGACCGCGCGACCCGGTGCCGGGAAGGTTTTTTTCCTGCCTTTTCCCAGGAAGGAAACATGATTTGCGTGCGCGAGGGCCCAGCAACCTGCATGTCCCTCCAGGCTAGGGTGCGAAGGAGATATTGAGGTGCTTGATGAGAAAGGCAGGGTTGACCACACTTGGGAGGACGCGATTGTGAAAGATACAGAAGAAAAGCAAGCTTAAAAAAACCCCCTGTTTCGCTTTGGCCATTTTCCTATCTAGTTGGATCCTCACAATATCTCTACCAGGTAGGGATTAATGTGAAAAATGAAACTGAAATGGGGCGGGGAGAGGTTCAGCGATTTACCTAAACTTAGCTGTTAAATGGCTGAGTCAGAATTTGAACCCACTCCAGATGCTTCTGAGCCAGAGAAGGTTTGTTTGGGGGCATTAAGGTGCCAGGGAAAGCATCCACTCATTCATTCATTCATTTATCAATCCATTTATTCATCCAAAGAAATACTAAGACCTACTGTGTGCCACACGCTGTGCTAGGTCCTGGGAATGGATATACATCAGTGAAGTCTGCTTTTATGGGCTTACATTGTAGTTGGAGATAAAGAGCTAGTTAACAAAGAAATAGGAAAGACTATGACTATGATATGATAGAGAGTAAACCAAGGAAGGGGCAGCAGGGGGTGGTCAGGGAGGGCCCCCTAAAGTGGTCACATTTCAAGAGAGACTGCATGATTAGGAGGTAGACGGAACAGCATGTGCAGAGGTCCTACAGACACATATTTGCAAATATATGTTAAATCCAAGAAGGGACTGCTCCTTTATCATAAATGGTCTAAGAAGTCCTGATATGGATGTAGAAATAAGCTGAGAGAGGTGAAGGGACTGCCTCAAGGTCACATAGCTAAACACTGGCAGCAGAGGGATGGGGACTTTCAGTACAGAGGAACAAGGGAATGGGAAGCCCTCATCCAGCACGCCCAGTGCATCACCTTGTTCTGACAGTAGCGTACCCTAAGCATTTCTCAGCTCAATCTATTTCTCCCACTTAGGGTAGGCTGCCCATGTCTCCTACTTGGGTGATCCCAGCAGCTTTATTCTTGCCTCTGCGGTCCATTCTCTGTATGGCAGCCAGAATTTGCTCAAAACACCCTTCAGTCAAATCTTTTAGTGGCTCTCCATTTCCTTTCAATAAAATACAGACTCTACAAGTTGCATGGCCATAGAATTATCATCCGACAAAGACAGTCGTCAGATTGAAAGGAGACCTAGTATAGTCTTTCCAGAACAACGGGACTCTTCAGGCAAACCACGGTGGATAGCCACCCTAACCAAAGGCCATGGACGTAGGACCATGGCCACTGAGGCCACTGAGATGTCTAGGGCTTTCACTTAAGCCTCATTTAAGAAGACTTTTATTCTTAGGTCTTAGCTCTGCACCTGCATGATCCTGCAAGTGAATACTTTCCTAATATTTGTACCCTGGGTGCCTCTTTCCCCTGTCCTTGGCACAGCCTGTAACTCTGGGACTTGCCTGTACCTCTGCCACTATACTGACCCTTTTCAGGTCCTCTGCAGTACATGCCCTCTCCGTCCTCAGGGCTTTTGCCTGCTATTCCCACTCTTCAGTTCTCAGATCCAGCATCACCCCCTCAGGGAAGCTTTCCTTGATTTCTTCAGATCCAATTTAGCTATAATTGACTCTCCAAGTGCCCCACGTGTCTCCTTCCCAGCACTAGCAACAGGGAATCATCTTGAGAATCTGTGTATCACGTGATTCAAGTTTATCTTGAAAAACACAAAAAATATTTGCCCTGGATTTTGGGTCGTTGTAAAGCATAGGGTGGCAAGTGGGAAGCATTTGGGGTCCTAAAGTGGACTCACCTCTGGAGTGAAATTTTCTGGATTCCAGTGCTCTTTCACCAGTCCCTTTGCTGTGTGACTTCAGGCAAGAGATCTGAATTTTTCTTGGCATGAGTACCCTCTCCTGAAAAGAGGAGTGGTAGTATCCACCTCAAAGGGTTGCTGGAGATACAAAATGCTTTGATAAAACCCTTTAGCACAGAGGGAGGAGGGGCACTAGAACAGCTGATATTTACCAAGCCGTCATATCCAGTTTTTAATCTCCACAACTGGATGCCGCACATTCTAGGGATATCCCCATTGTAGAGATGAGTAAACAGACTCAGAGCTAACAGGAGGAGGAGGGAGGATGAAAACACAAGCCAGTTATGCTCGATGCTCCAAAACGTTTACTCGAATAGATCCCTTGGTTCTCGGAAGGAATTTCTGGCAAGCAAAATTGACAGGAGAGCAAATTCCCGGGCAGAGGACCTCGCAGGAGGAACAGGTTAAGCCTGACCCCGGGGCATGCTGGGTATTATAGTCCGGCGGCGTCGCGGGGCTTACCGGGAGTTGTAGTCCTCCGCGCCCACGCTCCCCCGGAGAGGCTCCGCCCCTCTCTCGGAAATCACAGCCGGTCCCCAGAGCCGGATTCCTCCGGTGTCTGCGCCTCATCTCCGCCTTGCGCTGGAGCTGGTAGCTTCAGCTGATGGGGCCGGGAGTCCTATTTATTGGCTTGTTGGGAAGATTAAAATGGTTAATGGAACTAAAATTTACAAAAGGCCTTGACACAGAGCGAGCGCTATATAAGTATTGGCTACTATTTTTCTATTATTTCTTTTTATTTAGTCCTCGGTGACCCCTGCAAAGTAGCTTTTGTCATTTCTATTTGTCAGATGAGGAAACCGAGGCTGGGAAGCGTTAGAATGCTTTCCCGGGGTCACACAACAAGGAAGGAGTAAAAATCAGGTTTGGAATTCCGTTCTCTGAACCCCGGGGCACCTGCGCTTTCCTCTGCGGAGCCCGGGAGGTTTCGAGGGAAGCGTGGGTGGGTTTGTATTTTTACAAAGTGCAGCCGGGCTGCCTGGAGAAGATTGACTGGGCAGCAGCAAGGCTGGAGGCGGGGAGCCCGGGGAGGGGGTGTGCTGGACCCTGTTGACGGCAAGCGCGCAGCGGCCGGTTTTGTCGAGGACACCCGAGGGCCAGTTCCAGGTGTGAATCCGAGCCAGTCCCTGGCACGGCCATTTCTTTTTGCCACTGATTGGTCCAGCGGTGTGCCCGTCACCCAGTTCTTCGTGGTCAATGAGTTGAAGAGGGGACGTGTTTGGCAAGTTTCCTTCCCTTGAGAATAGCTGAGGAGAAAGATTTTTTGGTCCCCATTCTTCTTTCCTAAGGAGGTTGTGATGATTGGAGCTGTGGCATTCCTGAGCCGGAAAACCTATACTTAGACTATAGGTGTCCCCAGAAAGATGTCCGGAGGTAGGACCTCCCATGATGTGGTTGAGCTGCTGAAGGAATCCTGCGGCTGTTTACCTACAGGTTTCCTTCCTTTTTTCCTTCTTCTTCTTTTTTTTTTTTTTTAAGTCACATGCTGGAGGCCTTCCCCCCCGCCGCTGCTGGGCCTGCTGGTCTGGGGCGAGCCGCGGATGCGGGTCTCTGTTCCACAGGATGGGGTTTGTTAAGGTTGTCAAGAATAAGGCTTACTTCAAGAGATACCAAGTGAAATTTAGAAGACGACGAGAGGGCAAAACTGATTATTATGCCAGGAAACGCTTGGTAATTCAAGATAAAAATAAGTACAACACACCTAAATACAGGATGATAGTTCGTGTAACCAACAGAGATATCATTTGTCAG
>LNAC01000191.1:2603077-2618735 GCA_002007465.1 Ailurus styani
ATTTTGATGAAGACCAATTTATCAACTTGTTTCTTGGATGATTAGTGATTTCATGTCCTAAAGCTTACTGCTTACCCCCAAATTGCAAAGAGGTTCTCCTATGCTTTATTGTTTTACATTATATATTTAGAGTTAATTGTTGTACATGGGATGAAGTTAGAGTCGGAGTTCATTTTTTTTCATATGTTGATCCAGTTCCAACACCAGTGGGCAGTCTTGCTCTGTGGTGACACATGGGCTAGGGGAGTGGGGGAGGCTGGAGAGACTAAAGCTGAGGGCTTTTTTTTTTTTCCTTTAAGATTTTATTTAGGGGCGCCTGGGTGGCTCAGGCAGTGAAGCCACTGCCTTCAGCTCAGGTCATAATCCCAGGATCTTGCTCCTTGCTCAGCGGGGAGTCTGGTTCCCCCTCTGCTGCTACCCCCTCACCCCACTTGTGCTCTCTCTCTCAAATAAATACAATCTTTATTTATTTTTTAATTTCATCCATTTATTTGAGAGTGAGCGAGATAGCACAAGTGGGGAGAGGCAGAGAAGGAGAAGCAGACTCCCTGCTGAGCAGGGAGCCAGACGCGGGGCTCGATCCCAGGATTCTGGGATCATGGTCTGAGCTGAAGGCAGCTGCTTCACCGACTGAGCCACCCAGGAAGCCCCAAGCCAAGGGCTTCTGCCCTTGCTGCTCCCCTATCTCATACTCCATCTCTCCGTGAAGATCCCCGGCGGGGAGGAGGGAGGGGGCAAGGGGACCACCTCCTCCTCGGCTCAGGGCAAACATCACCCCAAACCCCTGGCTAAAGCCACCCTCCCAGGCAGGTGCTCTCTGTCACATCACCCTGCTTTATCTGTCACGGCACATCCTTTTTCCGGCTGAGCAGTATTCCATTGTTGGGATGTGCCAGGTGTGTTTATCAGTTTAGCTGCTGGATGTCTGGCTGGTTTTCGGGTGCAGCAGCTAGGGGTGGAGCTGTGAACATTCACACACAAGTGGGCAGACACACGCCTGCCCTGCCTCTGGGCCAAGATGCCAGCTATTTATTTGTTCTCACTTGGCATTTATTGAGCACTTACAGGTAGGAAGCCCTGTGCTAGCACCTTAAACGTTTTATCTCTCTTAATCCCTAAACTGGACCAAGGTTAGTCCTAAGC
Organism: Ailurus styani; assembly: GCA_002007465.1. Classification (NCBI taxonomy): domain Eukaryota; kingdom Metazoa; phylum Chordata; class Mammalia; order Carnivora; family Ailuridae; genus Ailurus; species Ailurus styani. Next base: position 2,604,221 of record LNAC01000191.1, read on the forward strand.
CGGTTACACATCTTATCTCCTTAATCGTCCTAAGCATTTAATCCTTACAGATGACAAGAATGATAATAATGAAAATAAAAGAAAAACAATATTTATGATGGCGGTTAACATTTACGGAGCGCTTCCTGTGTGCCAGGCCCTATGTCAAAGATGTTAAAAATGCCTTATTGGGGAATATAATCCCTACAGCTTGAATACGGGTTGTGCACAGTGACTTCCTTCCAGGGAGGACATGGCACAGCAGGGGGAGGAGTGACTTTACAGTGGGGAAAGCTGACAAACCTCCGTAGGCCAGGCGGTCAAGGTCAACATCACAGTCTAAGTCATGTTGATCAGACATTCATGGGCTATGATGGGCTAGAAATGGTACTTTATCCGAGCTCTTCCTCCCCAAAACACAGAATGTGGTCTAAGAAAAGCACCACCAGACAGGGGCGCCTGGGTGGCTCAGATGGTTAAGTGTCTGACTCTTGATTTCACTCAGGTCAGGATCTCACGGGTACTGAGACTGAGAGCCCTGTGTTGTCAGGATCCATGCTCAGCGGGGAGTCTGCTTCTCACCCTCTCCCCTCTCCCCCTTCCCTTCTCAAGTAAATAAATAAATATAAAGAAAAACTCCAGGGGCTCCTGGGTGGCTCAGTAGGTTAAGTGTCTGCCTTTGGCTCAGGTCATGATCTCAGGGTCCTGGGATGGAGCCCTGCTTCCAGCTCCCTGCTCAGTGGGGAATCTGCTTCTCCCACTGCTTGCATGTGTGCTCTCTCTCTTTCTCTCTCAAATAAATAAAATCCTTAAAAAAAAGAAAAGGAAAGGAAAGGAAAGAAAAACACCAAATTCCCGTAGAGGGGCATCCTATGAGATACCAGGGCTCCTCAAAACTGTCAAGGTCACCAAAAACAAGGAAAGTCTGAGAAACTGCCACAGCCAAGAGAAGCCTAAAGGAGCATGATCAATACATGTGAGTGGCATCCTAGATGAGATCCTGGCACAGAAAAAGGACACATTAGGTTGAAACTAAGGAAATCAGCACAAACTATGGACTTTAATTCATAATAATGTATCTGCATTGGCATCTTGATTGTAACAAATGTACAGACACTAACGTAAAATATAAGACATTAACAATAAGGGCAACTGGGGGCAGGGAGTATATGGGAACTCTACGTACTCCCTGCTCATTTTCTGTAAATCTAAAACTTTTAGTGAATAAAGTCTATTTTTGAAAAGCTGCATCATCTTAGTTCACGTCCAAAGTGATGTGCGCCAACACATCCTGACTTTTCCAGACTCGGAGGGGAAGGGCAGTTGGGGCTGCGGGTGAGTGGCCAGGGACCATCATGAGGGCGATTCACAGTGATGCTAAGCCTTCATGTTCATGTCTGAGAAATGGGGACGTTAGTAGCACTTAACTTTCCTTAAGTACAATCGGTTAATGAACTAGGCTAATGCACATAAAGTCAGTCCCTGGGACATGGTCAATGCTCCCGGGGGTGGCTCTAGTTAATAGCTTAAGTGTTACCTCCCTCCCCAGGCCTCAGTCTTGTCATCTGTCAAATGACCAGCACCTGGCCTTTGCGGGCTGCCGAGCAGGGAGGAATGTGTGCTTTGGACAGATGTCAGGAAATATTTTTGGAGAGGAGCACCTCCCTTCCTTGGGCTCTGCGAGCCCCAGGCCTCTGCAAGCGGCTGTTTCAAGAGCAGTGACTCCCGGAGTCCTGGCCTGCTGCCGCAAGAGGCTGTGATGGGGACCGGGGTGGCCGAGGCAAACACACAGGGCGTCTTTGTCCCAGTGCAGGCGGCAGCGGCTGGAGCTGGCTCATCCTGGGGGCAGCGTGGGCCTGGTCAGCACCCTGTGTGCAGGACACCAGAACAGGGTACAAAACTCACTCCAGGCTACCCTGACCCACTGGGTGGGGCCGTCATGTGACCACAGGTCAATGAGCTGTGCCTTGTTGGTCCCCTCCCATTTCAAGGCCTGGTGTGGGGACAGGGAGAGCAGCTAAGACAGATGTGATCACGCCTGGTGGCTCAGTTGGTTAAGTGTCCGCCTTTGGCTCAGGTCATGATCCCAGCGTCCTGGGATCCAGCTGGAATCAGGCTCCTTGCTCAGCAGGGAGCCTGCTTCTCCCTCTGCCTGCCACTTCCCTGCCCACTCTCTCTCCCTCTGACAAATAAATCAACTCTTTAAAAAAAAAAAAAAGCCATCTGCCAAAGGCAGGCTGCCCCACAGGGGAGCCTGGGCCAAATTCTGGCTTTATTACCTTTTACCAGGTTTCGGCTTGACTCCTCACCTGACCTGAAGTCCCGGTGACCTCTGACTTCAACGCCAGTCTCTGCATTCACTGTGTTCCCTTGCCTGGAACCCTCTCCCCTCTACCAGTCTGCCAGAAACTCCTACTTACTCCTCAAGGGCCAACTCACAAGCACCCACGCTCTTCCTCTACTTTCCCAGGCTCAGCAACAGCTCAAGGCTCCCAGGGACATTCATTTGTTCACGCTTCCGCTGACGACAATGCTGTCCTTGTCAAGGTCACTGATGGCCTCCATGTGGCCAAATCCGGTGGTCCCTTCGCTGACCCACCCCTAGTGGACCCCCGAATCTTCTCGAGACACATTCTCCTCCTGGCCTCTGCAACCCCGTCCTCCGGCCCCTCGGCTGGCTCTTCTTTCTCCCCCTGGCCTGGAGGCGCCGCTGCCCCCGGCCTCCTTTCTGCCTGTACTCAGCCCCTGGGGCCACCCTGCCAGCATCTGAGCTTCAAATACCTCTTCTACTGCGAGGACCCCCACGTTTCTATCTCTGGCCGCCCTCCTGGACTCCAGACTCGGATTTCCAACTTCCTGCTCGGCACCTCGCCCTGGCTCTCAGGAAGGCAGCTCAAGCATCTCCCTCCAAGCCCCCTCTTCCCTGTTAATGGGCATCTCGTCCCTTCCATCCAAGTCTGAGGATTGTCACCGACAGGCGCCCTCTCACCTCCACCGCCGAGCTGATGGGGCACTCTGGCCACTCGCCTCATGCAGCTCGCCAAAAACCTGATGATTTTTTTAAAAATATTTTTATTTTTTTATTATTTTTTTAATATTTTATTCAATTGACACAGAGAGAGAGAGAGATCACAAGTAGGCAGAGAGGCAGGCAGAGAGAGAAGGGAGAAGCAGGCTCCCTGCTGAGCCGGGAGCCCGATGCGGGACTCGATCCCAGGACCCTGAGATCATGACCTGAGCCGAAGGCAGAGGCTTTAATCCACTGAGCCACCCAGGGGCTCCAAATCCAACGATTTTTTACCACCTCCGCTGCCCTACCCGGTCTGGGCCACCGTGCTCCCCTCTCTCCGGTCCCCCTGCCCGCATCCATCCTCCCTGCAGCTCATCAGAGGCCCCTTGCGGCCTGTAGAACAAAACTCCGAGTCCAGACCATGGCCCTGCTATCTACACCCCGCTCCTCCCCCCTCTCTGAGCTGCCACCAACTCCTTTTCCTCGGATCCGGCCTTCTCCAGCCACATTGGCTTCCCGTCTGTTCCCTGGGCACACAAGAGCCTCTGGGCCTTTGTCCCTCCTCTTCCCTGCCGCCCGTCCCCCAGGTACGTGTCTGGCCTGTTCCCGTGCCTCCTTCAGGTCTCCCAGCAAATGCCACTTTTCCAGAAAGGCCTTCCCTGCCTGTTCTCTTATCTTGGTTTTGCTTCCCAGCATTGCATCATCAGTCCGTGTTTATTAACTGGGCACCTTTTCACGCTTCCGCCTCCCCTGGTTTCCAGGGCCTGCCAGGGGCGCCGGAACCTCTGGGGAGATAGCATTGGGCTAGAGGCGGGCTCTGCAGACTGGCACGGTGCCTGGCCTCCTGCGTGTTAACACACAAATCAGGGTGGCTACTTAAATCGATTAGGGACTATTCAAACATCACTATCAGAAGATTGTCTGCTCTTATCAGCCTGGAGGCAAAGGTGTGGGACGGGGGAACTGGTGTCACTCGTGGTGACTGGACAGCCAGAGAGCCCCTGAACCAGCGACTGGAAGCTCTGATCCCAGCCAGGGAAAGGAGGTGGTGACCTGCCTGGGACAGCCAGGCTCCCGGCTCACACAACACCTCTGGGCTCCGACACGTTCTCCTCCCGCCGCTAACTGCAGGCTGGACGGCCCTGCTACGGGAGATCGCGGCTCGAGACCCGGGCAGGTCGGCACCAATGGTCCCAGCATCCGAGGCTGCCCCGGGGAGGGCCAACTGGCAAGCCACCCGGCCTCTCAGGGGATGGAGCTTGGAACCTCCTCACTGGGTTGACACGAGGAGTTAAAAGCGCCCAGCGTGCGGCTCGGTGCACAGTAGGCCCCTGGGAACTATCGGTTGCTGAACAGAGTGGTATGATGGGGGGCCACTGCCTCACCTCTGCTCCATCACTGGTCCCACGACGGCTACGCACACCTGCACTCTGCCCTCGCAACAGCCCGAGGAGGCAGGTGCCGCAAGCCCCAGCGTGCAGTGTGGAAAACAAGGCTCAGAGACGCACCACCACCTGCCCGAGGCCCCACAGCCACGAGGCAGGAGAGCTGGGACTGGAACGCAGGGCTTGCTTGTAACCACCCCCAGATGGGGCAACAGAGCTCATGCTGGCCACGTTCCTGCCCCCGAAGGCGGTGCTTGGAGGCAGAGAGGCTGCAGGGAAGTCCCTTTCATCCTGGGCAAAGGGGGCGTGTGTGGCTCCTGAGGTGGGGCCCCAGCTCCCCAGCACCAGATGGGTTAAGTCCGTCTCCTCCAGCTGGCCCAGCCCCCGGCACAGGCCCGCCCCACCGCAGACCCAGATGGCTCCATTAGCCAGCCTGAGCACTATTGGCTTAGGCGGCCAGAGTGTTTTTAATGAGATTGTGGGAGCTGAACACTTGGGGAGGGCCAGGAGGATGGACCAAGGGCACAGCTGCCCCCTCGGCCTGGGCGCCTGGGGCAGGGGAGGGGAGGAGTGCCCCTGAGTTTGAGGGCAGAGGGGAGGTCGGTGCGCGGACAGGAAGGAAAGGAGTCACCCCAGGACCTGGGAGTGGAGGCGGAGAGTGAAGAACTATGTTGTGCTTCTGGCTGGAGGTGTGACGCTGGCCGGCCCTTCTCTGAGCCTCAGTTTGCTCATCTGGAAAATGATGACAAGTGTGGCATCCGACTCCCTGGCTATCGACGGGCGTGTTTCCCAATGGGAAAATGTTTCCCATTCCCCTAGTGGGAAACACACGCAGGTATTGCAAGTTGCAGCTTGCTCATTCATTCATTCCCTGATTCAGTAAATATTTATCGAGTACCTACTGTGTGCCAGGCCTCCTGCTTGGGGGTGGGGCAGCAGCAGTGAACACACAAGAATGTCTGCTCTCAGGGATCTGAGATTGAGTGGAGGGAGACAGATACTGAGCAAATAAACACACTGTATATTTGGGCGCCTGGGTGGCTCAGTGGGTTAAAGCCTCTGCCTTCGGCTCAGGTCACAATCTCAGGGTCCTGGGATCGAGGCCCGCATCGGGCTCTCTGCTCAGCAGGGAGCCTGCTTCCTCCTCTCCCTCTGCCTGCCTCTCTGCCTACTTGTAATCTCTCTCTCTCAAATAAATAAATAAAATCTTTAAAAAAAATACACTGTATGATGAAGTATGCTGAGGTGATGGTGTATGGTAGGGCTGCTATTCTTGAGGGGTAATCAGGGAGAGCGTCCCTGAGGAGGTGACCTCTGAGTAGAGACCTGGATGAGGAAGTGAATCAGGTAGGTGTCTGTGGGAAGAGAGTTCCAGGCATGTGCAAAGGCCCTGAGATACGAGTATGTCCAACAGTGCATGGTGGAGACACAATGAGGAAGCCCGTGTGGAGGGAGCAGGACGTCCCAGAGAAGAGTGGAGGGAGATGGTGTCTGAGGAGGAACTGGGGCCAGGAGATACTGAGAGAGTCGGTATTTTACTCTACGTATACAGAGAATGGGGGTGTGGCGGGACCTCACCAAGGATCTAACGGGATCCTTCCTTCTACCAGTGAATGTGGATAGTGGGGGCAAAGGGGAAGGTTGGGGACCAGGGAAGAGGCTCCCACAAAAGTCCAGGCAGTGGAGGCCAGTGGCTGGACCAGAGTGAGGAGAGTGGAGGTAGGAAGTAATGTTTGCATTCTGGGTACATTTTGAAAATAGAGCCAAGGGGCACCTGGGTGGCTCAGTCGATGAAGCATCTGCCTTCAGCTTAGGTCATGATCTCGGGGTTCTGGAATCGAGCCCAGCATAGGGCTCCCTGCTTCTCCCTCTCCCTGCCTCCCACTTGTGTTCTCTCTCTCTTTCTCTTAAATAAATAAAATCATGAAAGAAAGAGAGTGAGCTGACGGCATTTGCTGAGGGTCTGGATGTGGAACGGAAGTCAAAGAGAGGAACTGAGGCTGACGCCCAGGATTTTGGCCCAAGTAAGAGGAGGAATGGAGGTGTCACTGAGACAGAGGTGGGGTTCCCACGGCACGTCCTTGATTCACGTGTGCACACGGGCATGCGCACACATGTGAGCATGCATAGCCACACACCGTTGCGCACATCTGCAAGTGGTCGTCAGAGTGCCGTAGACGGTGGCTGGCTCCCTGACCCCTGGGGAACCCGAGGCGGGCAGAGGGAGGGACCCTGGGCGCTCACCGACACCCAGCATGACGAGCGGCGTGTGCTCCCAGCGGGCCAGCAGCAGGAGGTGGACCAAGTTGTGGGCGATGAGGCTGAAGCACAGGACCACGCAGCACCACTCCTGGAAGCGCTTGCCTGTGGGGACAGGAGGCCAGAGGTGAGCGCCAGCCAGGTGGCGAAGGCCACGGGGCTGCGGACTAAAGCCAGGCAGAGCTGGACCCGTATGAGCTCTCCCGCCATGGTCACACAGTCTAACATGTTAAGCACAGGCTGAATGTAGGGGCTGCTGTGAAGAAAAGACCCCAGCCTCCCCATTTCACAGATGAGGTCACTGAGGCCCAGAGAAGGGGAAGAGTCTGCCCAAGGCACCGGCCCACGAAGTTGGCCTTACACAGGCCAATTCTTTGGCAGACAGAACCAGAACTTGTCTCCTGGGCCCTTGTGGGCTCTCTGTGGAGACGCTCCAGGGAACTTTAATGAGCTTTTTGTAACTGACATCATAGCATCTTTTGTTCCCTTTTGCATGTAATTATTTGGAGGTGGAGGCTACCAACACCTTTTAACCCCAGAGCATCAGATTCTGCCCGACGTCCATCAAGCAGGGCTCTAATGAGTCAGGGGTTTAGGAGAAACGGGCCTTGGTTACCCCTTCTAGGGCTCCTGCGGAGCACGGGGTCTGGGAGCACGACACGGGAGAGGAGGGGCCAGGCCAGTGACACGGAGTAAGGTGGGCTGTGTGGGAGCCGTGGGACGCGGCACCCGTGCCCTTTGTGAAGAAGGGTCGCTAACGGGTGGCTTCTGCCAGGTGGGAGTGTGGGCCCAGGGCGCCCGAGCTTCTAATTCCCAAGAGAAGCCAGAAATCAGGACATGGGTGTGAAATCTTTTTAAATCTCCTGCCACATATTTTTAAAAGGCGTGTGAGCTCAGACAAACTGATTCCCTCACTGCAGCCCTGTCTGCGGTGTCTTTTTTGGGGGGTGGGTCTCAACACTGGAAGCACCGGAAGTGGCCAACGCCTAGGGGATCAGCCAAATTAATTTGGTCGATGGCACCCTTGAAGCCAGAGAAAAATGCCCGGGCGGCTGTCTCTATGTGGACAGGGAAGATGTCCAGGACATGCTGGTGACTGCAAGAAAGCAAAGGGCTAACCAGCAGCCATTTAGGTAAGAAAAGAAAAAGCTACCTGGTCAAGACTGCCTTTCACTTACTCCCCTTGGAATTTAGTATTTGTGAACGCACTCCTCTGTCAAAAATCTTTCGTAATTGTAAATTAAAATGAAAAAAATAAAAGGGAAGGAAAACATTGCGTAGGTGGCGCAGACTGTGCTACAGGGCCCCCGGGGATGCTGTTTTCCCAGGCAGCTGGTCCCAAGGGCATGGAAGACCCTTAATGATAATAATTTTCCTATCATTAGTATTTAACATCTACCGAGCAGTTGTTATGTGCCAGGTACCTGCTGAGGTGATGCTATTTTACAGACGAGAGATCAGAGGGTCAGGGTGGGCCCAAGGAAGTAACCTAAGGCTACACAGCTAGTAAGCTACCCACTAGGATCCCACGGCCGGCCAGGTCCCTGTGAGTGATTAACAACTGAAGGGGACATGGCAGAGAGAGAGGGTTCCTCCTATGTCTGTCCTTTCTTAATGCTTGCTATTCCCTTCACTCCCTTCTGACCGGAAGTGACTTTGGCAATGCCCTTGCCGACCTCAGCCTGGACCTCCACCTCCAGGAAGCCATCCATGATGCTTCCTCTGACTCTTGGACTCCCCCAGTATAGAGAAGCCCCTATGCCATCCATCTTCCCATACCCAAATGTGAACTCAGGAGGCCCAGGACCATGTCTGGCTTGCTCACCAGAGTCCTGGCACAATGCTGGTACTCACTAAGTGCCCATGGAATGAACACAGTTCTAAACAGAATCTCAGAGGACAGCTGCCAGGCTTTATCTCTTGGTGCCCCTCACCAAAGCACCTGAGAAGGAAGTATCAGGCATTCCACTGCTCCTGAGAGGGAAACAGGCTCAGAGAGAGACAAGGGCCGTGGCCAGGCCATACAAAAGCATGCTGAGCCCTGGGCCAGAATCAGAACAGCGGCTTTGCCCCATGAAAAGACCGAGGGTCAGAGGGGAGAAGGGACATGCCCAGGGTTGCATCTCCTTGGCCCCCTCTGTACAGATGAGGACACTGAGGTCCAGCAAGGGCAAGGACCCCAACAGCGGTCCCACAGCAGCAGAAGCGGGCCTGGAACCTCTTGTATCTCACTTCTCAGTGGCCATTTCCTTTGGGCCATGTGACCCTGTTGCTCCAGCAGCCCCTACCTGGGGGTCACTGTAATCTGGCCCAGCACGGCCTTCTGCTATCTGGTTCCTGTTTGTGTCCTGGGCCTGGGCCTCAGAAGCAGAAGTTCGCAGGGGGCAGGTGGAAGGGGTAAGGAAAAGGGGCTTCTTCAATGCCATCCTGCCTGCCCACCCCCCAGCCTGCAGGCACAGCAACATGATGGAGTAACACTACCAATAGCCGACACACACTGAGGCCTAGCACAGTCGGGGTGCCTGGCACCCACGTTAGAGATGCCGCAGACCAGCGCCCTCCAGCACATTTTGCTCTCGGCTTAAAAAAAAAAAATAAAAGCTACATTAAAAGAAAAAATAATCACCTACAATTCCTAATTTCCTGCTTCCCTTGAGAACACAAGGCGCTGGGCATCCCAGGCCTGAGCAGCAGTGGCTGCCCGCCCCCATCAGGGGGCAAGAGTTCCTGGTTCGGCCCAGTCTCCTCTCTTTCCTGCAGCCTCCCACTGGGTGGCTTCCTTTGGGGGCAGCCCTGCAGTCACCTGCATTTTTGACCTGGAGGCACAGTCACTCACTTGTCTCAGTGCTTCCAGGGATGAGCTATGTGATCTCACTTCCCAGGTGAGGAAACTGAAGCTCAGTGGGTAAAAATGAAGAGCTGGGTTTGGATCCTGGGCTTGTCAGTGGGACACATTAGCCTGGATGTTCAGAGCTGTCCTGGTTCTAAAGAGTGCCCGGCTTTCTCCCTGCGTCTTGAGGAATGTCCCTGAAATCTGAATACTTTCCCACCTAAACACCAGCTATCTCTGGCCTCTAGAATCTGGATCCTTCCCAGCCTAAGTGCTTTAACTTTGATCCATACAGAATACATCTCTATCGCTAAGTGGCCCTCCCTGAGCACGTCCTGCATGCCCGTTACGGTGCCAGGGGTGAGCTTGGCCAGCCCTCGCCATACCCTGTGGGGTGGGGACTATCTGCCCTGTCCCACAGAGAGAGAGACGGGGCCTGAGAGATGAAAGGACTGGTCCAAAGTCACAGCATGGACAGTCAGCCTGGCAGGGCCTGCGAGGTGAGGGGGTCTAAGTAGTGCCACTCTACAGATGGGCAGACTGAGGTCCAGGAGGAGAGAAGGGCTTTGCTCAGGAAACGAGCGCTCGGGCCACCTCTGGCAGAGTGCTGGGCCCTGTTTTCCCGAGCCAGCCCCTGGCCTGGCCAGGGCCCACCATCTGGGCTCTGACTTACGGCAGTGAATGCCCGTTGGCCTGGGGAGGAGATCGGGCCCGTGTGTGGTGGCTGTGGACGGCTGGGAGGAGCAGGGGAGGCCAGGCGCCAGGCCTCGGCCATCTTTGCTTTCCTGGGGGCAGGCCTCGGCGGCCAAGGGCTTGGCATCAGGCCCGACTCTTCTTGTTTCAGTCAGACAAGCCCTGAATAACCTGCACTTCTGATGGCCCTTGGCGTCAGGGAGGTGGGGGGACAGGAGGTAGAGAAGAGGCAGGGACCAGAGAGAGACAGAGGACGAGAGAGAGGCCAACAGATGCGAGAGAACGGGAATCAGAGACATGAAGAAATGAGAAATGGGAGACAGGAAGAGAGGAAAACAGAGACATGGAGAGATTATAGGGAGATGAAGAGAAAAAAGACAAAGAGTGTGGCCAGAGAGGAGAGACAAAGAAATGAAAAGAGAACAAGACTGAGGGAGACAGAAAACTCAGCCCAGAGTAGCAGGGACTAGGCCTAGCCTGGGAAGGGACGCCAGGTCTCTGGCTTCAGTCAGGCCCATTTTGGAGGACCGAATCTTTGCCCTGACCCCAGGCTAAGAGATCCTTGTGTCCCCCAGGGCCAGAGGTACTTGTGGCTAGCCAGGGTGGTTGGAACAGCTGGCTCCAGTGACCCCCGAGGGCCCACCCCAGGGCTCCTGAGATGCGACACACACACAGCCAGGTTTCAGTGGGTTCCTGCTAGGAAGCTGTGGGAAGCCTTACCTCCACGCTTGCTCACAAGGCCTGCCAAGCCCGCCAGGTCCTTCACAAATCCTGGCACAGGGCAGGCTGCTGCGTGAACCCCGAACCTAGAGTGCAGTGGGCTAGGGGGCCTTCCGTGACTTGCGGGAACCACAGGACCAGGCCCCAACTACTTGGCCAGACACTTGGGGCCCACAGGAGCGGGCCACGGCTGCCTCACTCCCTGGCCCTTGCTGTCCCACCACCCTGTGCCGCCCCCATTAGACTACTTACAGCTCCCTGCAGACACCAGGCCCACTCGCTCGGTCACCAGCCCTGCACGCATGCCGCTCCACTGACCTGGAACACTGGGCCCCTCCTGCACACCCGCCCTGGGCTGGCTCCCTTCCACAGTGAAGAGTAAGAACACGGAACCTAGAACATCCACCCTCCTTCCACCAGTGTTCTGGTTCTGGCCCCACCACGGACTGGCTGTGTGACTGTGGGCAAGGCTCTCCTCTTTGCTAAGCCTCAGGAAACGTCTTCAGGATGGACAGGGGGCCCATGAAGTGCCAGGCAAATCAAACACAAGCAGTCCCTGGCCTTGCTGACCCTGCCCTTGGGGAGGGGCAGGATGCAGGCTTGATCCCACACAGGACAAGCATTAGGAAGAACACATGTAGGGGCTGGGCTATGAGGAGTCTACACGAGGTGGTGGTGGAGGGGGGCGGCCTCGGTTTCCTCCCCTGAAAAACGCAGTTAGTACTGAGGGGACACCTCAGACACTTGCAGTGAGGATGAAATGAGATCACATGAAGGAAACGTCCAGCACAAGCAGTGATAAAGAAATGTCAACTATGTTAACTGCCTTATTATTGCTGTCAACTGTCACGGTGCCAGTCCACCTTTGGCCCCAAGAATATCAAGAATTCAGTCCTGGAACCCAGTAGCTTCTCCTACCCTCTCCTTGCTCATTTTTTTCCAGCCCATGGGACTTCTTGGTATTCCAAAAAGACTCTGAGCATGCTCCCACCTCAGGGCCTTTGCACTTGCTGGGTCCTTGGTCTGGACCGATCCTTCCTCAAATACCTTCAGGCCTCCCTCTTTTCATGTCTCTGTTCCAATATGACTCACTCGGTCAAGCCTTAACTGCCCCCTCTCTAAAATGTTACTGCCCCCAACAACATTTCACTTCCCCCTTTTCTGCTATATATTTGTTCCATCATGCTGGCCACCACCAGGCAAGGGGGCTATTCTCCTTATTTACTGGGCTTAGTGAAATACTAGCTCTGTTTTTCCTGTCTCATTCACTGCTTTGCCCTCAGGGCCTAGAATGGAGACTGGGATGCTCCATACGTATTGAGCTTGGTTCCTCACTTTAGAAGTCAGGTCAAGGTACTTCTGCAAGGCCACACAGGAAAGGAAGAGAGACAGAGGTAGGGAGACCTGTGAAATTTGGAGAAACCAGTCTGACCAGTCTCCTGCTTCTCCACTCTTCACTCCTCACCACCTGGCCTTCTCCCGGCTCTGAGTCAAGAGGAGATAAGGCCTTTACTGAAGGTTTGGGGCATCTGGAGGCTGTCTGCACCCTCAGAGCCTCACATGGCTGTTCTTCAGGGAGTGAAGGGCATTTGGGGAAATCAGAACCGGACAAAGATGCAGTCACGGGGGGAACGGAGAAAGGAGCAGTCTCCTGGGGGAGCTCAGAATGCCTGAGTATGATCTGGCTGAAAGTGGGTAGGGTCTACTCAGTGGGCAGAGCTGGACACCAAAGGAGGAGGCCTTTGACTGCTTAGCCTTGAGTCTCAGCTGGTGAGTCTGAGGATGAGAGAGGTGAAACACCTCACTCTAAGACTCACAGGAAACACCAGCCTATTGGGATAGCAATAGGGAGCGCCTACTGTATACCAGGAACTGCATCAAAGTGGATGATCTCATTTCCTCTTCCCCCAAACCCTAAGGAACAGGTAAACTTTATGTCCATTTTAGAGGTGAGGAAACTGAGGCTCGGAGAGGGAAAAGTGGCTTGGCCCAGGTCACACAGTAAGAAGCAGTCAGGATGCCAAGCCCAGCCTGTCCCAGGGTGTGCAGGCGGTTTTAGGTCCATAGCCCAGGTGCTTTGGGAACGAGCTAAAGAAACCACGGTATCATGAGCCAGGTACCCAAGTTATTAAAAAAAACCAACAACAACAACAACAAAAAACCACACCCAAAGCATGGAATTGCAAGCCCAGAAAAGGCCTCTGGTGACCTAGGACTCAACAAAGAGAGCAAATGTCCCAAGGTCACACAGCCACTGATGGCAGAGATGGTATGCAAACCCCGGGCCAGTCAGAGTAGAAGGCCAAAGGTGGTAGTGGACCCATGTCCACCCCAGGTAAGGGCTGTCTGTGCGTGATGGTGGTCCCCTGGCAAAAGGAAAGATGTCAGAGTGTTTGACAGACAAAGCTTGGTGTGATGGCGACATCAGGGGAGGAGGGGCCGCCTGCAGCTCCCAGTCACCTGACTCTGGAGTTCTCGATGGCACTTCCTTAAACCTAGGGACAGAGGGCCTAGGCAGTGAGATTCCCTGGCTCTACTGGAAGTCGAAGAAAGGTGGGGGAGCTGGTGCTTGCTGGAGCGTGAATGGTAGGCGCAGCGGGAAGGAGCCAGTGCAGAACAGGGGTAAAGGTCTCTAAACTGTGGTGTAGTTTGGGGAATGGAGAGGGCTGATACATGCAATGGGAAAGGGGCAAGGGCTGGACTTGGGGCTTGTAGGTGGGAGGAGCTTAAACTGGAAGACTTGCAGTGCCCTCACCACTTGGGATACCGGAATAGAGTGAGAGCTGAGGCTGGGGGAGGAGGTGGTTTGTGGCCACTGAAGCTCTAACTATAATGGGGTTTGGGGGATGGGCGGCATCTGGGGCGCTAGGTAGCTGGGAGTCCTAAGTTGCGGTTCCTAGAGCAGGGAGGCTGACGTGCCCAGATTTGGTGGGTGAGGTCACTGTTTGCTGCCCAGGCCCTGGCTGGGGCACAGATGGGGCCCTAGGGTGTGAATTCCGGATCTGGAGAACCTGGCATGGTATGTGACTTTTAAGAGGCCGGGGGGAGGGTGGGGGGAGGGAGTGGCAGTGCTTGTAGCTGACGGGCTGCCTGGGATGGGGGTCCCCAAGTCTAGGGGCTCTCTTTGCAGCCACGGATGCTTTGAGGTTAGGATCCGGATCTGGGGTGCGATGGGAGCTCTGTATGTGGCCAGGAGAGCTGATATGGCAGTTCCTTGATACAGGGATTGTCCGTGCATCTAGAAAGCCCCGTGGCTGGAGCTCTGCCTTGAGCTTGGAAGGGGCCCTGGGGTGGGGTCCCGGACTTGGGGGCGCTATTTGCAAGTTTAGAAGCCGAGGCCGGAGTTCTACATCAGGGCCCGAGGCTGGGGATCCGATTTGGGGAACCCGGGGTCGCTGTCCGCAGCTCGGGCTGGGGACTGCAGGCCCAGACGGGGGGGCCCGGAGGTCTTACCTGGAGAATAGAGCGCGGCCAGTTCGCGGGCCCCGGCATGCTGCGCGCCCCAGCGCCGGCAATACGCCGCCTCATCCTCGTCGAGCTCCGGCTGCTGACCCGGCCCGTCCTCGGCGCCCGCCATGGCCACTCGCCCGGCCCGCCCGGTGCGCTCTGCTAGCGGCGGCGGCGGCGGCGGCGGCGGCG
>LNAC01000191.1:2618844-2642421 GCA_002007465.1 Ailurus styani
CCAATCAGCGGCCGCCGAGCCGCAGCCAACCGCGGCGCTCCGGGGGCAGGAGCGCAGCTGGGCGCAGCTGGGCACGGAAGCGTGGGGCGGTGGCGCGTCCCTCCCCGCAGCTATCCGCCCCCGGCCGGGCCCCGCGCCTGTCCCAAGGAGACAGCGGGCGCGGCAGCACCCACGTCGCGCTCAGTTTACCGGCCTGTGCAATGGGCCGACGTCGTGCGCCGCCGGCCCCAGAAACAGGCGTTTCTTCAGCACGCGCTGTCAAGCGCCTCCTGTGTGCAAGGAGCGCGAGTGGAGGGCGCCGGGCCGGGGCCAGGGAGCCAGTGCTTGGTGGAGACTTGGAACAGTGCTCCCTGGCCCGGGGCCCACTCTGCCTGGGCCAGCTTCTGCAGCCCTTCCGCGTGCAGAGGTTACGAGGACCGTGCGTACACCTAGTGTCTGCTGGCAGGTGTTGAGCGCCCGGGGAGGAGAGCCGTCGCGCCTGACCCCCAGGACCTCCTGTTCTCCTGAGGGAGAGGACAGTAAACGGATGAGAATGACCTTAAGCGTCACTGTAAGATTTGGTGAGCGCTTAATATCTGTTAGACGCCGGGCCAGGAGCTAGTCGACAGACTTTCATTGACTCCTAATAACCAGTGATGTTGCCTCTTCAGAGTCCCCTCCTGACTTCCCTGCTCAGAGTTGCTCCCTCCTCCAGTCACTGTGACATCATCAAGTTTTGTCTTCCCAGGGCTTGTCATGGGCAATGAACTTGCATTTCATGTGTCACCCACCAGTAAACCAGTTCCTGAGGGCCGGGGCTTGCTTTGTTCACAGCCGTATCCCCAGGTCTGGATCAGCATAGGGCACATGGTAGAAGCTCAGTAAACGCTTGCTGAGTGAATTAAGGCTCAGCCCAATGCTTTCATTCAAATCCTTTGCCCATTTAAGAATTGGATTATTTGCCTTTTTATTGTTGAATTGTTAGCGTTCTTTATGTGTTCTGGACACTGGACTCTTACCAGATACGTGATTTGCAAATATTGTCTCTCATTTTGTTTGTTGTGTTTTCACTTCTTGCATAATGTCCTTTGATGCACACAAATGTTTTTACTTTTAAAAAAATGTTTTTACTTATGACGAAGTCCAGTTTCTGTGTTTTTTCTGTCTTTGTGCCCTAGGTGTCACATTTCTTTATTTTCTTTCTTTCTTCCTTCCTTTTCTTTCTTCCTTCCTTTTCTTTCTTCTTTTCCCTCTTTCTTTCTTTCTTTCTTTCTTTCTTTCTTTCTTTCTTTCTTTCTTTCTTTCACTTCATATTCCATTGTGTGGCTGGGCCATAATTCATTTAACTAGTTGCCTATTGAATGGACACTTGGTTGTTTCCTGTCTTTAGATGTTGTCAACTATTTATGTGATGTCACTGTTGCATGTGAAGATCGATCAAGATGACAGACTCTTGAAGTGGGATCGCTGTGATAAATGTTAAATGCCTTTGTCATTTTGGTAGCTATAGACCAACCATCATTAGGTAGGTGGATACTGGGATTAGAATCACATGCTAATTTATGCTCCCACAGCTGTGTTCAAGAGTGCTTGTTCCCCACAGCCTTGCAGACAGAGTGTAGCTATTTAAGTAAGATTAAAAATTCAGCCCTTCAGTTACACTAAGCACATTTCAGTAGTCACCTGTGGCAGGTGGCAAGCGAGTCGGACAGTAAAGATGTCTAGCATGTCCATCATCACAGAAAGTTCTGTTGGGCAGTTCTGGTAAAGCGTTGTGCAGTGACCCTGACTTTACATTCTAATAGGGTCTCTCTGGCTGCCCGCAAAGAATGGACTCAGGACCATGCAGAGGCAGGACACCCGGAGGAGGTGACCGCGAAAGCTCAGGTAGGAGTGGATGGAGGGTCAGACCAGCGTGATCGTGGACGTGGGGGATGTGGTTGATTCTGGATGTGTTTTTGAAGGTGGAGCGGCCAGCATTTGCTGGTTGATGAGATGGTGGGGGGGTGGGGTGGGTGAGGGAAATAAAAGTCGAGGATGTTTCCCAGCTTCCTGGCCTGAGCCACTGGGAGGATGGAGGTGCTGTTGACTGAGCTGGGCGAGAACATGGTGGAGCACGTTTGGGGAGGGGGAGAGGCCAGCAGTTCTGTTTTGGGCATATTGCGCATGAGAAGCAGGCTGGATGTTCCGAGCAGAGGTATCAAGTGGCCATCAAGTTGTTTTTCTGGCCTTGAGAATGACATGTGCTTTTGGTCACCAAGTTAGAGCAAGTTGGTCGCCAAGGGAAGAGGTGGAATCACATGCCTAAGATGGCAATGGGTGGATGGTGCAAAGGTCAAAGACAGTTACGGGCAATGAAGGAGCCCAGCCTTCAAAACCTGGAGTCTCACAGCTCTGTTTCTGAGCCTATGTAGGTCCATGTTCCTTTGTTAAATGGAAAGAGAATGCGTCATAGGCTTTTGTAAGGTTCACAGTGAATTCAATGAGAGGTAGGGTGCCTGGCAGGCGCGAGACACTGCAGAAAATGTGCATCACCTCCCCTGTGTGTTATTTATTTATTTATTTTTAAATTTTCTTTATTTATTTGACACAGAGAGAGAGATTACTAGTAGGTAGAGAGGCAGGCAGAGAGACAGGGAGAGGAGGAAGCAGGCTCCCCGCTGAGCAGAGAGCCCGATGTGGGCCTCGATCCCAGGACGCTGAAATCATGACCTGAGCCGAAAGCAGAGGCTTTAACCCACTGAGCCACCCAGGCGCCCTCCCCTGTGTGTTATACTCGACTGCGAAGGTGTTGGGATGAGACCCACACCCTCACCTGACGTTCAAGGCCCTGCTGACCTGGGCGGTGCTGACTCTCCAGAGCCTTGTCTCCTGACATCTCCCACTGTCATCCTGCTGCTGGGCCTTTGCATTCGCTGTACCTGCTTTCTGATGAGCCATCTCCCTGGAGAGGCATGTGGCTGGCTCCTTCCCCCCCTTAGGTGTCTCTTCTCTGGTTCCTCCTCGCTCTGAGACTCAGGCTGCAAAACTGCCCGAGATGGACACCCCCGCAAGGTGTCACTGTGTTGGGGGATGGAGCCCTGCTGGCTTGCCTCAAGTCATGTTGATCGGGATCGCTCCATTCATTTATTCACAAGATCTTTACTGAGAATTGCTGTGGGCCAGATACTGTGCAAAATGCTGATGGTACAGCAGCAAACAAGACATGTGAGGGCCCTGCCCTTAGATTTGTAAGTGGGACAGACAAGAAAGGGGTAAAAAGATAGTCTAATTTCAATAGGGACCGATGGTGTAGAGAAGTGAAGCAGGCTGCAGAGATGGTGGAGAATGACAGGGAGCGCTTCATCAGATGGGGGAGCGGAAGGTGTCAGGAAGGCCTTTTGGAGGACGTGGCAGTTGAGCAGAGACCTAAAGGAAGGGAAGGAGCTGCCAAGAAGATACCCAGAAAAGACATGCAGAGGCTCCGAGGCAGGAGCATGGTTGGTGTGCTCAAGGGACAGCAAGGAGGCTTAGGTAGGGGCAGAGGGTGCCTTGGGGCAGAGGGTGAGAGGAGAAAAGGGGGAAGGTGGGATCAGAGAGGTATGAAGAAGCCAGATCGTTATGCACCATTTAGGCCAAATAAGCATTGAATTAATGCGTGAGTGAAAGAGGCAAACAGAGAGCTATGGGAATGCATACATAGTGGCTACCTACCTCAGGATGAGAAATCAGGGGTGGCTTCCTGGAGGAGGGGACACCTGAGCTGACATCTGATGTTAAGTAACAACTGGCTGGGGAAAGGGAGTCAGGTGAGGTATGAGGGTCTTCCAGACACAGGGACTTGCATGTGCACAGACCCAGGAGTAAGAGATTGTTTTACTCATTGAATTGAAGAAAAAACAATAAGGCAGGCCGGAGTATAGCGCGAGAGGAGAGTTGTAGAGAAATGGAAGATCCAGGGGGTCTTGGGCAAGCATGGTGCCCTACAGAGGAATCTCCACCTTTCCAAGGGCAGCACCAGCGGCCTGCAGAGTGGAAGATCCAATTTGTGCTTTGAGAAGCTCCCTCTAGCTGCGGAGAGGTGGATTAGAATGTGGGTGAACCTAAAGGGGAGGGAGATGAGTAAGAAGGGTCCATAGGGATGATGCGTGAGGGGCTGGAGGTCGAGGGAGGCTGTGATGGGGGCTTGTGCCAGCAGGCTTCCTTCTCCCACCTCTTAATGCATCCTCTTCATCCGTCTGGGTGTGTTTGTGCTGGGTGAACGTTTTCAGTGTCTGCCCCGAGCCGGCCCCATGCTGAGGGCTGAGGGACCTGGAGTCTCATTCCCGAGAGATGTTCCTACTGGCACACAGCACCCTATGTTGAAGAGAAATGTTTAAGATCCTGCCTCGTGCCTGTTTATGTAGCCTCCACACAACACAAATTGACTGCAAAAGTGAGCTTCATTATAATTTTAATTTTTACTTTCATTTATTCACCCAGCAAATATTCATTGAGCAGGTATTATGAGACAGGGCCTGCTCTAGGTACTGGAAACAGAACAGGAGAGAAAGAAGACAAAAGTCTCTGCGTCCTGGAGTTGACACCTGGGGGAGGGAGTGGGAGGGAGAGATGGACAATAATCACTCAGTACTAAACTATGCTGACATGAGTGCTTTGGGGAAAAACAAAAACAAAACACAACAGAGCAGGGTAAGGAGGATTGGAAGCTGGGAGGATGGAGGGCAGGTTGTGTAGTTAACGAGGGTAGCCGAGGGATGCCTCACGGAGAAGGTGATAGACTAAAGATAGAAGGTAAGCAAATTAAAGGAGGGGATGGAGGGAGCCATGTGGGACTGTAGGGGAATAGTGTTCCCCACAGAGCAAAAAGCCAGTGCAAGAGCCCTGAGGTGGGAAGGAGGCTTACTAGCTTTAATGATTGACTGAATGTGTGGGCTGTTAAGAAAAAGTGGGCTTGGCATCCACAGGGACCTTACAAGGTCCAGGTCCTAGCCTGGCTGAAGGACCAAGGGTGTCAGAGTTTCCTGGCTGTGAGAAGAGCCACCTCGGTGGCTTAGTCAGTTAGGTGTCTGACTCTGAATTTCAGGTCAGGTCTTGCCAGGGTCTTGAGTTCAAGCCCTGCGTTGGGCTTCATGCTGGATGTGGAGCCTATTTAAATGAAGGAAGGAAGGGAGGGAGGGGGAAAGAAAGAAAGAAAGAGAGAGAGAGAGATAGAGAGATAGAGAGAGAGAGAGAGAGAGAGAGAGAGAGAGAGAGAGAGAGAAAGAGAGAAAGAAAGAAAGAAAGGGGGGCTGATGTGCAGTCAGGATGCCAGCTATCCCCCTATCCCTAGAGGCTCTGTGTGCCCAGCTGGGCTGCTTGCCTATGGGAACATCTTCCCATCTCCCCTGTTCCCAGCAGGGCCTCATACCCGGAAGGAAGTGCCCCATCCTGTGCTTTGGCTTGCTGCAGGCTGTTTGACAACACCCTGAGGGGTGCCTGCCTCCTGACCCTGCTAGCACCACAGGGCGTGGCTATGGACAGGAAGCCCTCCTTCCCTGGAGGGTCATGGTCAGACTACACTGACCAGACAGTGTGTGCCTGGGCTATGGCACAGCCATTCCCAAACTATGCCTTCCTTTCCCCCTACATTTTAAAGTGTTTTATTGTATGTGTGAGTCATGGGGATGGAGACATCTGCTTCTGGCTGCCCATACCCATTCCCTCTCCTTCATGGAAACAGTGCTCTGAATTTTTGGAGGACTCTCTCTTGCCTGCTCTCTCAGCCTGTGGTTTGTTTGGGATGGACTCCACTTCTTTAATATAAGGCAAGAGACATTGTCCAGCCACCTGGAACATGGTGATTGGTTTGGAGATGGATGTCTGTGACTTCAGGTGGCCCCATCAGAGTGAATTTCAGGATCCTGCCATAGAATTTCATGAATCCAGGAATCTAAACATCTTGGGACATAGATGCTTTTACTCTATTGTATGTGAATGAGAAAGCAAGTCTCATCAGAATCTGCTGGCAAACCATGAGGGGGTCATCTTTAGGGTGAGTTCCCTGGGGAAGGCAAAGAGGAAAGACCAAGAGAAACCAGGTCCTTGGTGAGATCTTTGAGTGGCTGGGTCAAGCCTTACCTGAAAGTGGTCCTCCCTTTCCAGTTAGACAGATTTAGGTTTAAGTCTCAGCCCTGCCACTTGTATGCTGTGTGACCATGGGCAAATCATTTATTCTCCTAGGGTGTCAGTTTCCTAATACAGACAATAGGGATAACAAGAGTATGCCTACCTGTGGGGTTGTTGTGAAGATAAGCTAATAAATACCTCGTGGTTAGAGGAGCACCTGGCAATAAATTTTAGCTATTATTTTTAGCATTAAATAAATACTGAGAGCAAACTTTACCTGAACTGTGTGTGATCTTCTTCTGGACTTCATAGTTATAGGAAACCAATACATCCTCTGTTTTTTTTTTTTTTTAAAGATTTTATTTATTTATTTCACAGAGGGAGAGAGATCACAAGGAGGCAGAGAGGCAGGCAGACAGAGAGAGGGGGGAAGCAGGCTCCCCGCTGAGCAGGGAGCCCGATGCGGGCCTCCATCCCAGGACCCTGAGATCATGACCTGAGCCGAAGGCAGAGGCTTTAACCCACTGAGCCACCCAGGCGCCCCACATCCTCTGTTTTTATTTTACATCTTCTTTCTTACTTGATGAGTATAGGGATCAAGATCAGTGTGGGATTGGGGAGAACAGTGTGGGGGACTGGTATTTGAAGGTGGCTGTGTTTGTGTGCTGGATATTTTATGTACATTTGCCGTTTGCCCTCATTTTACAAGAGAAAAAAAACGAGGCTTGGAAAAGTTAACTTGCCCAAAGATGAGTGAAATTTCAACAGGGAGAAAAGGGGAGGGAGGGTATGTTGGGCAGCAGGTGTGGAGAGATCAAGGACGTTGAAGTGTGAATGTACTCGGTGTACTATTTAGGGAATAGGAGTAATTCGGAGTCCAGGGAATGACAGATTAAAGCCATGTTTTAAAAACTAGAATAAAACATAGGTGAGTATGACAAGATCCTTTTAAAATCATAATTTCTAAGATAATTTTAATTTTACAGAGAAGTTGCAAGAATAATGCTGTAAGCTTCCATATCTCCTTCGGATCCCCCGATCATCAACATTTTGCTACACTTGATTTATCATTTTCTCTGTGTGTGTATAATTTTTCTGAACCATTTAGAGTCAGTTACAGAGGCAATGTCCTTTTACCCCTAAATACTTCAGTGTGATTTTCCTAAGAACAAGGACATTCTCATACATGGCCATGGGTTTGAAACAGGTTTCAAAATCTGGAAATTAAAAAAAAAAACAAAAAAACCCAAAACCAAAATCTGGAAATTCAACATTTACAGAAGATTATAATATAATTTCTATTGTCCATATTCAAATACCACTCATTGTAGCCAAAATAACCTGAAATCTTTAGTGACTACCAGGGTCTTGTACCTCTTCCAAAGAGCAGAAATGTGCACCTGCCCAAAGAGAAGAAAATCATTAACATCCATGAATCTGCTTAAAGAGCCTGTGCTTAGAATTCCTACTTGCAGGCTCTGTATATCTCAAGCAGTAGTTTCCATTCCGGGGATGATTTGACCCTATGGGACATGTGACAGTGTCTTGAGACATTTGTGGTTGTCACAACAGGGGTGGTGATATGCTATGTCATTTCATGGGTAGAGAAACCAGGGATGCTGCATGTCTGGCCATGCACAGGACAGAGAATTCTCTGGCCCCAAATGTCAATAGGGTTGAGGTTGAGAAACTCTGATCTGCAAGAAAGTTGGGGAGAGACACCTCTCTTTGCTGCAATTGGAGCACCCTACGGGCTTCCAGTTCACCCCAGCAATTCTGTTTCTCCCCAGCTACCCTGGAAAACCCCCATGCCTATAGGCGTGGGGAGGCCCAGCCAAGGCCATTTATGATCGCTCCAAGCTGGAACTAAGCCACGTGTCCTATTAGGAGTCGCCTGATATAAAACCGTGGAGTCACGCTGTGGTCACAGCTCTTCCCTCAGCTCTGTTTGCTCTTCTGTAAAACGGGGCTGGGAGGGGGGGTGGGATTGGAAGGATGACAGTTCGCTTGGGTCCAGCTGCTCCTTTATGACTTATGGGCATAACTGCTTCTGACTCATGCACAATTGACGCACTGGGATTATGTGCTGACCAGTCTCTGGGCTTTTATTTACCGGAGGCTGCCCGGGAATGTCTCCCTATTGGAATCGAGGGCAGGGCCTCTGCTGAGTCACCTCTGGCCCCCGGGAGCCCAGCTCAAGGTCTAGTTCATTGGAAAAGCAGCTGCCATTCCTTTGGTGCCAGGTGTGTGCCGGGCTCTATGCTCAGTGCACATGCTCTCGCATGGCATGAGCACACCTACCCTCTTATCTCCGGGTTAAAAATGAGGACACTAAGGCTCCGAGATACACGGCTGGGAAAGGCAGAATTGTGATTCAACCCAAGATGAATCAAATTCCAAAGTCTGAGCTATTTCTAGTCTGCTGCAACTTCTCTCACACGTGGTAGGTGCTCGGAAAAAGTACGGGTGGCAGAGGGTGGACAATATATTCATTGTTTATGAATCCCAAGTTTTAGCAGAGAGCACAGCTGCCCAGCTCTGTTAGCTACTGACGGCTGTTCCAGCCTCCCTCGCAGCAGTACAGGACATGTGACTAATTCTGGCCAACCGATTGAGAGCGGAAGTGGCACAAAACGTCCTGGTTTGTGCCCTTCAAGAGGTTGACTCCTGCTTCCTTTTCTCCACTTCCCACTGGCAGGAATGTAGATGTGATAGCAGTGTTAGAGCAGCCACGTTGGGCTATGAGATGGAAGCTGTCCGTTGAGGATGGATGAGCTATAAGATAGAAAGAGTCTGGGTCCCTGATACCATAAAACCCGATACCATTAATCCTTCAGATTAATGTAAGAGGGGAAGATAAATTTTTATTTTCTTGTCTAGGAAGTACTTGTTATTTGAGCCATTCTTGAACAGCATGGATCTGGTACCTCACCAGTGTAGCTGTTAAGTGAGTGAGCAGATGATCGAATGACAGAAGGAACAGTCAGACACAGGTCCGTACACATATAAAAGTGCACAGACCGCCCTCGTGCGGAGGTGGGAGTGTCCGACCAAGTGTGGTGAGAAAAATCTGTGGCCAGAGGAGCCGCTTTCAGACCTGGCCCTTGTGCTAACTTGCCGTAGGCTCCTGGGTGACCCATGTGCCCTCGGTGGGCCCCACCCTCCTCAGCTGTAAATCAGGCTTCGCAAGTTCATGGGATCTGAGCAATTCAAAGATGCTCACTCCTCTTTGCAACTCCATTTCTAGAAATCCATTCCCAGGGAAATTCTCACCTCAGAGCTCGTGACCACAGGTGCTAGGATAGAGCTGCACCTTGGTTTGTGGTGGAGAAACTTGTAAATATCCTTAAAGGTCATGACATAAATGATGGCACATTCATGCCCTGGGGTGGTGACTGTGGACTGTGGCCACCAGGAACTCTCTGGTGGTACCTCCTAGTGTAAAGTGAAACTGCAGCCCAGCTTGGCAAGACACTGGAAATTTCCAGGAGCAGTTCTGGATGGCTGTGAGGGTAGTGCGGGAAGCCACAGAGCAAGGAGAGATTTGGAAGGAAGGCACCAAGGTGAGGAGGTGGCCTGGGTTCAAATTCCACCTTCCTTCCTTACTAGCTAGGTGAGGATGGGCAGATTTGGGACTTTGTCTGAGCCTCCGTTTCTTCTTCTATAACATATGCCCCCTTGGGACCACCACATGGATGTCTAGTGAGGATTTGATGAGAGAATTGATTCATTAGATTAGTTTTTTGGGGCGCCTGGGTGGCTCAGTGGGTTAAGCGGCTGCCTTCGGCTCAGGTCATGATCCTAGGGTTCTGGGATCTAGTCCTGCATTGGGCTCCGTGCTTGTTGGAGAGCCTACTTCTCCCTCTCCCTCTGCCTGCCACTCTGCCTACTTGTGCTCTCTCTCTCTCTCTGTCAAATAAATAAATGAAATCTTCAAAAAGACAGATAAGTTTTTTAAAAGATTTATTTATTTGAGACAGAGTGCACGTGAGCATGTGGGGAGAGGGGCAGAGGGAGAGAATATTAAGCAGACACCCCACCAAGTATATAGGGCTCAAACAACTGAGCTACCCGGGAACCTCCAACTCTCATTTCTTTTTATGGCTGAGCAACATTCCACCATGTGTCTGTAACTGGACTATTTTTATGGTGTTCCCCCTTTGTGTTAAGGCTTTAATCACGTGAAGAGTCTGCCGTCATTTGCAGTTTTATTTGGGGCCAGTTTCCCAACAGCATCTCCTGAACCATGTCTCCTTTCCTGGGCGGGCTGTGGTTCCAGGCACGGAGGTTCTCAGACAGCTGTGGTCGGCGCCCACCCCACTGTGTTCCCTCGTTGGCCCATGTCTTGTGCGCTTCCGCTCCACTGTTTTATACCGGCATGTGCCTTTTTTGGCTGGTAGGGGACGTCTCCTCTTTACTATTCTTTCTTAAGGTTGTAGCTGTCCATGCCACACCCCATCAAATCCTCAGGACACCCCTGTGTCAATGAGTGCAATCCTTTCTCTCACAGGACAGATGAGAAAACAGGCTTTAGGGAGGGAACCCGACTAATGAAGTTTGCAGAGCTGGCAGGTGGCAGAGCTAGGACAAAACCAGGCCTGGTCCCCAGCCCCCAGCTGCCTCTCCTACCTATAGCCCGCCGGGGTTTTAGCTTCAAGAAGGGGGAAGAGGCTGTGAAAGCCTGCTGCGCGGTTCACCTGCCAGTTTGCTCTCAGATCCCTCGCTTCTCGCAGGAAAGGAAACCACCGTGCATTTAAACGGAGAGACTTTCCCACAGGGAATTGGCGACGGGGTGGTGGAGGAGCCCCAGAGTCAAAAAAGAGGGTGTGACAAAGCTCAGAGGTTCTCAGCAGAAGTCGTTGCCATGTCTAAGCTGGAGGCAGCAAGGGAGGCAGCAAGTCACAGTAGCCCAGGGCCTGTGCCGCTCGGCAAAACTGGAAACACATCAGTAGGATAGAGCCGTGAGCCACTGTTAGTCGAGCACTTACTATGCGTCAGGATCTTCCACTGATATTTTACGTGCAGTCTGTATACAACGGATGTGGCTCCTCCTGGCCTCTTCTCAGACCTCCTTAGAGATGTCCTCTAATGAGGCTGCCCCCACACAGATCCAGCTCCCACTTTATTTTCCTTTATCGTATTATCAGTACCTGGAATGATCCCATATGCGTATTTGTTGTCTCTCCCCACCTGCCCTGCCACAAGACTGTAAGCCCCGTGAGGGCAGGACTCAATGCCTGGATGAGATTCTCCATCACCCACATCATAGGTACTCGGTGTTTCTCCAATAACTAATCTAGGGGCATCTGGGTGGCTCAGTCAGTTAGGCATCCAACTCTTGGTTTCGGCTCAGGTCGTGATCTCATGGGTCGTGGGATTGAGCCCCATGTCAGGCTCTGTGCTTAGTGCGGAGTCTGCTTGAAATTTTCTCTCTCCTTTCTCCCTGCATGCATGTACACACTCTCTAAATAAAATCCTAAAGAAAAAGGAAAAAGATTTTGACACATGCTACAATGTGGAGAGATCCTGAAAATGTTATGCTAAGGGAAATAAACCAGACACAGAAGAACAATAATAGGTAGATTCATACGGACAGAAAGTAGAACGGTGACTGCTAGAAGCGGGAGAGGGGGATATGGGAAGGTATGGCTTCATAGGGACAGAGTTAGCGTTGGGGATGATGGGAAAGTTTTGGGTGTTGATAGTGGTGATGCATATGAGATATTGTGAATGTGATTAACGCCACTGCACTCTACACTTACAAATGGTTGAAATGATAAATATTATATATGTTTTACTCCGAGAAAGCACTCTCCCATTAGTAGAAGAATAGTCAGAAAGTCACTTGGTGCCGGAGGTGAGAAAGGACTTTTTAAATTAAGCAAATTTCAAAAGCACAAGCATAAAGAACCTGATTCAGAAATGGTCAAAGAACTTGAATAGATACTTCTCCCCCCCAAAACCCTTTCAGATGGCCAGTGTACACACGAAATGATGCTCAGTATCATCAGGGAGATGCAAATCAAAACCCCCAGGGGATCCCAATTCCCCCCCCCCCCCCCCCGCCAAGGATGGCTCTCCTAAAAAAAAACAGGATGAAAAATAACGCGTTGCGGTGAGCATGTGGGGGGACACTGGAACCCTTCCTTGCTCAGTGCTGGTGGGAATGCAAAACGGGGCATCTGGTGTGGAAAGCAGATTGGTGGTCCCTCGAAAAGTGAAAACATAGAATTACCATATGATCCCAATTCCACTTCAAGGTTTATCCCTAAAAGAATTGGAAAATGAACTCCGATTCTCATACACCCCTTCCCAGCAGCATCATTCACCACAGCCAGAAGGCGGGAACAATGCAAATATCCATTGACGGGTGGATGGATGCCTCAAATGTGGTTTATCTGAATGATGGGGAATTATTTAGCCTTAAAAAGAAGTGGAATTCTGACACAGGCTACAACATGGATGAACCGTGAAGACATTATCCAGGGGAAATAAGCCACAGAAGGACAAATATTGTACAGTTCTACTTATTTGAGGTACCCAGAACATCACATCTATAGAGACCGAAGGTGGAATAGAGGTTTCCAGAGGCTGGGGAAGGAGGAGGACAGAGTTTCCATGTGGGAGAGGAGAAAGTTCTAGAGATGGATGGTGTTGATGGTTGCACAACTCTGTGACTGTAGTCAATGCCACTGATTTGTACCCTTAAAAACCACTAAAATGGTAAATTTTACGTTGTCTGTATTTTACCACAACAAAAATCCCTACAAATGTATACAAGGCAATTTTTTTTTGCATTACCCTGATCACAGCAAAATTAAGGAATTCTGGCCAAAGGATACCACAGACAGAGTAAATAGGTGCGTGTCAGAGTGTGAAGACATTGCAGATTCTGAAATTGACACGCTTAGAATATACAGGAAACCTGCAAATGAACAATAGTGGAAAGACAGCAGCCCCCAAGGAAAAGGAACAGTGGATGTAAAGAGCAATTTACAGGAGAGGAAAACTACCAGCAAAGGAAACAGGCTCAAACTCATTAGCAACAGGACACGTGAATGAAAACAACCAGGAAATACCCCTTTACGCCTGTGAGATTAGTAAAAATCCAAGAGCTGGACAGCACCCAGATTCTGGTTTCAAAATACGATTCGCCTGTTAAAGGAACTGGGGCTGGGGCAAGACAAGTAGAAATGGCACCTGGAATATCTTGTCCCAGAAATAAGGGAAGTCCCGGAGAATGATGGGGACGTGGTGGAAAGACCCGGGGGCCAGTGAAAAGTGGCTTAGACTGGCCTTAGATGGCTGGGTCACCTGCATTGTAATAAGCAGTGGTAGTGATGGATTTATTACCCCTGGGGATAACATAAAATCCATGGGTCCCTCCTGCTATAAATGAGTAAACGAACAGGAGTATGGCGATATTAAGATACACCCACCAATTCTTTGATGTACTCTCTTATTTCCATTCTTCTCAAGAGATGGAAACTCATTCACTTTCCCTTGCGTGGGGGCTGGACTCAGTGATTCGATTCGGATGGGTAGAATGTGGCCGAAACGATGCTGAATCAAAGAATGTGGCCGAAACGATGCTGAATCAAAGAACCAAGGTCAAAGGCAGGTGTTCTTCCTTGCTGTTTTCTGCCATCACTCATGCTAGGGGAAGACAGCTTCCACGTCATGGGGCCACTCAGCCCGACAAACACGCCACGTGGTGGGGGACCGAGGCCTCCCACAGAAGCCCCACAAGCAAGTCGTCTTGGAAGCAGGTGTCTCTGTGCTGAGTTGTCCCACAGGAGTCCCTAGCCTCCTGTGCCTGTTGAGCGTTGGCTGTGGCCAGTCCCAGTTGGAGCGTGCTGTGAGAAATATACTGAATTTCCAAGACAGCCCGAGAAAAAGATGTCAGATAGGTCAATAATTTTTCATATTGAGAATGTGTTGAAATGAGATTTGAGTTCCATTGTATTAAATACAGTATATTACAAAAATGAATCATGCCCCTCTCTTTTCCTACTTCTTAAACCATGCCTGCCGGAGAACTAGAAGTTAAGCATGTGGTTCTCATGTACGGCTCACAGTGTATTACTCCTGGCTGCCGATGCCCCAGCCCCACTGAGCTTTCCGTTAATGGCCCACTGCAGCTGACATCTTGACCGCAGCCTCCTGAGACACCCCAAGCCAGAACCTTCCAGTCAAACTCCAGATGAGAATGATTATGGCCTTAAGCCACTCAGTTTTGGGACATCTACGTATATTACATGTCTGTGTCATGTAAATATACACGTATATATGTTGCATAGCAATAGACCGAGGTGAATATCATACATGATGTTAAAATTGGTGGAAAACAGTGAAACTGTGAAAAATTAGTGAATGTTGGAGGATTAACAGGATAGTTAGATGGTTTAAAAATATCTCCCCACAAGGTGATTCTCCTTATGAAGAGAAAATGCGGTACCTTCGCAGTGGTGAGACCTGGCAGATATCATCTTGACCATACGATCAATATTGCCATCACCACTAAGGGGACAATGGCTCTTGGGTGTCTCCCGATGGCATGGAGGAGGACAGACACACCTGACAAAGGGGCAAACCCTGAGTCTAACCATGAGGAACTACAGACAGAGCCATAGGAGGGACACTGTGCAAAATAACCGGTCTGTCCTCTTCAAAAGTGTCAAGGTCATGAGTGAGAAAGACTGAGGGATCATTCCCAATTAAAAAAGTCAGGACAACTAAATGCAGTGAGTTGCAGACCCCCGGCACACTTCACTCCTGAACACTTCGGTGTGCCTGTCATCAGCTGGAGTTCAATATTTGTTTCTGTCTGGAAAACTTCTATTCAGTGAAATGCACAAATCTTAGGTGTACTTTTGATTATTTTTGGTAAGTGCATCTATCTTCTTGTGTTGCCCAAACGCTTTCCAAGATACAGAACATGAAGTGGGTTGAATCGAGTCCCTCAGAGAGAGATGTTCAAGTTCTTACTTTTGGTAATTGTGCACGTGACCTGATTTGGAAATAGGGTCTTGCAGGTGTAACCAAGTTAAGATGAGATCACCCAGGATTAGGGTGGACCCCAAATCTGATGACTGGTGTCTTTATGAGATAAAGAAGGAGACTGGGACATGGACACACGTAGGAGGAAGAAGGCCATGCAGAGACAGAGGCAGAGATTGGAGGGATTGCCGCGACAAGCCCAGGGACGGCAAGGATTGCTGGTAACCACCATTCGTTGGAGGAGGCAAGGAAGGATTCTTCTCCACAGCCCTCGGAAGAAGCGTGGTCCTGATTTCAGACCTCCACCCTCCAGAACGGTCGGCGCTTAAATGTATATTGTTTCAACGCGCCTAGTTTGTGGCGGCATTTTGTCCCGGCGGCCCTTGGAAACTAATACAGAACATTTACCGTCACCCCAGAAAGTACCCTCCTGCTTCCCCATTTGCGCCTGCCCAGCCCCCAGCTTGAAGCATCCCCTGTTCTGATGTTTCCTGCTGTAAATGAATTTTGCCTATTCCAGAGCTTCATACAAAAGGATGCACATGGGGTGTATTCTTTCGTGTCTGGTATCTTTGACGCGGTGCAAGATTTTATAGGTGGGTCCCCCTTGTTTGCTGGTATGCCTCTCATTAAAGTCCGTTTGCTTGAGGGGGAGGCAAATCTTGAAGCTGAGGAGGGGCGTGGGCAATAGGGATGGGTAATTTATTCTCAAAGCTGGGCTTGGGACCCCCTGCCCTGGCCCCCGTGACCTCTCAGCTTTCCAACCTGCGGCCGCCTTCTCCGCTCAGAAAGGCGCTGGGGAGGTTGGAGGCTGGGTTCTACTGCCACCTGGTGGTGATTCTGGACGGTGCACCCACAGGCGCCGGCAAAGGGAGATTGTGGGTCAAGAAAGGGGTTGGGCCCAGAAATCACTGAGCACGTACCCAGCACCTGCATTATTTCACTGTGTGTCTGTGTGTGTGTGTACACACGTACGTGTGTACAAACATGATCTCGATTGGATGACCTCCAGGGGCTGCAGGCAGAGGCAGATTACCCAGAAATAACTCCAGTAGGGGCAGAATGAGATTCTAGAGGCATAAAGTGTGGGGAGTGCAGAGGACACAGGGAGTCATTTGATTTGGGCATTCAGGGAAGGTTTCTCCCGGCGTTGTCTCAGCTGCAGGTGGAAGGGAAGGGTATTGAGGCAGAGGGAACAGCATAGGCAAAGTTGTGGAGGCAGGACCATGCAACGTATGGCTTTCTAAACTCAAAACAAATAATAAAGGAACACATATCTATCGTGAATGCTTTTAAGTTAGAAAAAAAAATGTAGGTCTTCCTCCCGCCTCCTGCGTCAGCCCCCAGCCCTCTTTCCGCGGAAGACTTACTTTAGTGGCTTCCACCAAGAGGATGAGTGGTGGGGCCGGTTTTGGACTTAAGCCTCAAGAAGGTCTGGCATCTTGCATTTTTGCTGTGGGGGAAGCCAGCTACTGTGTAAGAGGTGTGGCTTCCGTGCTGGGGGGACCATGGGGAGAAGGAGAGACTACCTGATGGAGAACGAGGGACCGAGGACTCAGCTGGCAGACACATGCTCCAGCCGGCCATCAGCCATGCCGAGGTGTCGCCCATGTGGGTCGAGGAGCCACCTTGGACATTCCAGCCAGCAGCCGGCCCTGGAGCAGAGAGAATATGCCCAGATCTCTGACCCACAGGATGGGGAGCAAACCAAATGGCGATTGTGTTAAGCCACTAGGTTCCGGGGGCGTTATTGGACAACAGTATTCAGCGCATCCCCGGCCCTAGGCTGCCCCTGGTCGCCAGTTTCGTGTGGCCCTTCCATTGGGAGAGACCTCCTCAGACACACTCATGAGTGAATTCCTGCATCTCTTCTGTTCTGTGGGGCTTTGCACACCACACTTCCTGGCCCACACTTGGCTTTTTCCTCTTAATGATAGATCTTGGTTCTGGATGTGTGTTGTTCAGTACAGTACCCACTAATCACAGGAGGCCATTTAAATGTAATTAAAATGGAATAAAATAAAAAATTCATTTCCTCGATCACACTAGCCTCAAGTGCTCGCTGGCCACATGTGGCTTGTAGCTTCCATATGGCACAGCACATAGACCATTGCCATCGTCCCAGAAAGTCCTATGGGACAGTGTGGGTCTAGATCCTCTCCCTCGTCCTCTCCCTCATCCCTCAGCCGCGGCATAGTGTTCCCCAGTAATGGGAGCCACCGATGCTGTCCGCAAACTCCTGCTATTACCATGTCCATTTTTCTTGGTGGAGCTGTGAGTCTGTTTGTAGTGTGAATGCCCAGCATTTCTGGGCTCAGTGATGTTTCCGGGCCAAATTATAACTAGAGGTTCTACCACTTTACACGGCCACTGATGTGTAAAGTCACTGACTTTTATAAGTGACTTTTTTACACTGACGTTTGTAAGAGTGTTTGTTTTCCCATACCGTCAACACTACGTGTAATGAAAAACATTTTTTTTTTTTTAGCTAATGGCCAATGTTTTCAAGACAAATAGCTCCACCAGGATCCTGCTTCGCCACATCCTTCTTTCACTTCGTAGGGCTCTTGGGCACCTTTCCATGGTGACATCTGAAGATCTACCTTGTCTTTTTTATTTTTTTTAAATTGTGGTAAAATTCAGATAATGTGAAATTGACCATTTTAATGATTTTTAAATGTACAGTTCAGTGCCATTAAGTACATTCTTACCGTAGAGCAGCCTTCACCAACATCCGTCTCCAGAAGCTTCTCATCATCCCAACTGGAAACTCTGTCCCCAATTAAACAACTCCCCACCCCTCTGGCCCCTGGCCCCCACCATGCTACTTTCTGTCTTTATGAATGCAACTGCTCTCAGGACCTCATCTCAGTGGACTCATACGGTATTCGTCCTTTTGTGCCTGGTGTATTTCACTAGGCATTGTGTCCTCAAGGCTCATCCATGTTGTAGTATCTCTGAATTTCCTTCCCCTTAAAGGCTGAATAATCGTTGTATGTAGAGACCATATTTCATTTATCCATTTACACATGGACGGATGCTTGGGTTCCTTCTACCTTTTGGGCTGTTGTGAATAATGCTGTTATGAACATGGGTGTGCATGCATATCGTCAAAACCCTGCTTCCAGTTCTTTTGGGACATACAGCTAGAAGTGGACTCACTGGATCATATGGTAGTTCCATTTTTAATTTTTCGAGGAACCGTCATACTGTTTCCAACAGTGGCTGCACCAGTTTGCATTCACACCGACATTCTCTCCATATCGTCACCAACACTTGTTATTCCCTATTTTTCTGGAGAGTGGCCATCCCAGTGGGTGTGGGGTGGTCTCTCGTGGTGGTCTGGATGTGTATCTCTCTAATGATCAGTGACGTTGAGCATCTTTTCATGTGCTTATTAGCCATTCATATATCTTCTTTGGAGAAATGTCTACTTCAAGTCCTTTCCCCATTTTTAGGTGGGTTGTCCCTCTGTTGTTGAGTTGTAGGAGTTTCTTACATAATCCAGATATTAACCTACCAGATACATGATTTACAAGTATTTCCTCCCATTTCTTAGGGCTGACTTACCACTCTATTGATTTTTCCCTCTGCTGCACAGAAGTTTTAAATTTTGACATTGTCTGATTTATCTAGTTCTTTCTTCTGGGGGCCTGTGCTTCTGGCAATCATACACCTTATCCCTTTAAATGGCTATAGAGTGGTACATATGGAGTATGGATCTTATAGCTGGATCTATCAGCAAATCCTGAAGGTTCTACTTTCAAAAAAAGATTCAGAATCTGACCCCTTCTCTTACCACCTCCACGACCACCCCCCTGGGAGAATGTCCCATCAGCTGCTTGCATGGACTGTGGTTCCCTCCTCCCTGGGCTCCCCGCTTCAGCCTTGACTGCTAGTAGTGTCCACCCCCCAACCCCCATTTGCAGCCAAAGGGATTCCATTAGAACCCAAGTCAGATCCTGTTCCTCCTCTGCTCAGAACGCTCCATGGCTCCCAGCTAACCTGGAGTAAAAGCCAAAGTCTATTCAGTGCCCCCACAAAGGCCTGTGTGATATGGCCCCCACTATTTTTTTCTTTTTAAAAAAAATTTTATTTATTTATTTATTTATTTATTTATTTATTTATTTATTTGAGAGAGAGAGAGAGAGAGAGAGAGAGAGAGACCACAAGCAGGGGGAGGGGCAGAGGGAGAGGGACAAGCAGATTCCCTCCTGAGCGGGGAACCTGATGCCGGACTCCATGCCAGGACCCAAGATGACCTAAGTGGAAGTCAGACGCTTAATGGACTGAGCCACCAGGCACCCCTGGCCCCCACTGTTTCTGAAATAATTTCTTCCTACTGTCCATCTACACCCACAGCAACTGCATGGGCCAGGCACGCTCCTATGTTAGGGCCTTTGCACGTGCTGTCCCCTCTGCCTGGCCCACCCTCCCCACAGCTATCTGCGTTCGTGCTTTCGCTCCAATGTCACCTCAGTGAGGCCTCCCCTGACCACTCTAATGTAAAGTTAAAATCCACACCATACCTCCCCCCCCCCATTCCCCTCCTTTGCTGTATTTTTCTCCAGGGTGTTTACCAGGATCTAACACAATGTATACATTACTCATTGATCTTGTTTCTTGTTTGTCTTCTCCAAGGGGACGGTCAACACCGTGAAAATAGGAATCGCTCTGTCTTGTTCATGAATATGTTTCTAGGGCATGAGCCACCGTAGGTGCCAAAAAATATTTGATGAATGACTAAGTGAAAATGAGCACCTTCTGTCGGTAGACATTGGTTCGTTGGACATTTTTATTTCTTTCAGTTGCTTGCTCCTGTCCCGTGGGTGTCTGTCCTAGCCCAGTGCCCACCTCTGCACCCCAAAGAGGATTTACTTAAATCACTCCTGCATTCCCAGATCCCGCCACATGGTGGCAGCATATGCACAGACAAGTTTCACGAGCCGGCCCTGCGCATCGCCCAGGACTCCGAAACTCTGGGTCCCAGGGTACTTGGCTTGGCAGCCCTCAGAAATCTAATTTCAGCCCCACTTTGGTAGATGGAGAAAGTGAAGCTTTAAAGAGGAGGCATCGTGGGGAAGAAGTTGGAATAAGGAATCTGGCTTTTCTGTCTGGCTCTTCTACTGGTTCACTGGGATCTAGGGGAAGGTCCGAACCCTCTCTGGACCCGTTTCCCATCAGCCTGCTTCGTGAGGCTTCCATGACTTGCCAGGGTCAGGCCCTCTGGGGAGCTAAGGGCATGCAGCCCCATGTGTCACGGTGGGCCAGTGGGAAGGGGAACTGCTGGCTCAGAATGCCCAGGACAGCGGGGATATTATTACCCCGCTCTACAGACCGGGCACTGAGGTCTAAAGGGCGCACCGGAGTGTCCCAGCCAGGAGGGCACAGAACAGGAACCAAAGCCCACTCCCGGCAGGTCCCCCATGCCAGATCCACTAGAGACCATCTCTGATGGTTCCTCCTTCAGACCTGACGTTTCCACCTGCTGGCTGACTTCTGTCCTCTGCAAACACCTTTAACCATTCTCCATCAAAGGAGCGACATTGGGACTCCCTTTGGGCAAGTTGCCTTGGTTTTCTCCTCCTGAAAATGGGGCCGAGGAGAAGCTGCAGAGGCTGGGAGAAGGGATTTTGAAAGCAGTCTGGGGGCAGAGGAGGGTGTATCCGGGTAGGAAAGAGCCTGTTCCTCCACAGCCCCCGCCTGGTTCCTGCCCACACTCGCAGCCACATAGGCCCAGCCTACGGGTTCTGGTTTTAAAAGAGAAGCTGAAAATTGGAATTTTGATGTGAAGTCTCCTGATTTTTAAATGTTGGCAATAAATTCATTAGGGGGAAAAAAAAACCCACAATAAAGCAAACCCCCAGAGGGTCACACTGAACACATCTCTAGGTTGGATTTGACTCCTGGCTCCTTGTTTGAGACCCTTCCCCACCCCAGGCTCCTACAGACACTTACGTGGGACGGTAACCGGGAGAGGGCATCGTGGGTGGTGTCACATAGAACCTGGCTTCTGGGCTTTCCTTGGCGCAGGGCCACGGGGCGTGCTGGTGGCCGCTGAGCCCTAGTGGTTCCGTGCCCATCAGACCCTCCCTGGAGGGGAGGCTGAGTGTTCGTGGTGCGGCAGCGGGCAGGGCCTGTTGAGCAACGAGGCCTGTAAACACAAGGGCTTACGTCACCCAAGCACGCAGCCTCTGTGCCCGCACCTGGGGTGGCAATGTGGTGGCCGTGCATTTCTCCCGTCAGGCCAGAGTGGGGAATCTGGAGCAGGGAAGGGCGGGAAGCAAAAGGCTCAGGGTCTGGTGGGTGAAGTCCATCCTGGAGGCCAGCTGAACAAGACCCTGATGGGGTGAGTCTGGTCCTTGGGGGCTGGTCACCAGGACCGGGTTGCCCCTCCACTCACTGTGTGACCCTAGGGCACCCTCCTCTGGGTCTCAGTTCTTCCATTCAGAAAAGGGGGTTCACATTCCCAGACCTATTATGATTTATTACAAACCCAAAGGGGGAAGGTGAGCCTGGAAGGACTTTAGTCCTTCCCACATCTTACATGTGACTTTGGCTTCAGTTTCCTCATTTGCAAAGTGGAGAGAATAGGATCTGCTTCCTACAAGTTATCAAGAGGACTAAATGAGTTAATACATGCGGAAAGCTTAAAATGTGGTTCAGAGAGGGTGGAAGACGCTTGAGGACACACAGCAAATCCTCTGATTAGTTTCAGACCGCCCAGTTCTCGCTGCAATCTCTCCAGAACCCTGATAGGTGTGTGGGGGGGGGGGAGGGGGGGCGCTGCTGAGGCTCAGAGAGGGAAGCCATCTTGCCTGAGGTTACCTAGCCCAGCACATGGGTGACCTCACTTTCTCCGCCTCCTCATACGTTGAGTATCTTCCCTGCGTCAGGCACCATTCTAGGCACAGGGCACAGCAGTGAACCAAACCAAAATCCCTGCCCTGATGGGGATGACATGGGGAGGGGGCAGTAGGGACAGAAAGCCACATGCACACGGGAGACAATTTTGATTGTAAAGAGATTGCGGGAATGTGAAAGAATGCCGAAGTCTGGGACTTTTGATGGTTAGGGAGGGCTTCGTGGAGGTAACCGTGGAGTTGATCCCCGAGGAGTTGCCTTGTGAAGAGCTAGGGGAACAGTGTTCTTAGTCCAGAGGGAACAGCAGATGCGTTCACCACTGGTAAATTTTGGTCATGCCCAGGCGAGGAGGACTAGTATTCGCGGGCCAGCCCTCAGGGAACAGGCAGACTTTGGTGGGAGGGGTGGAGACTGAGGTAGACTGGACAAGTAGGGTAATGGTAGCTGGTGACAGGCTGGGAAAGAAATTCACTTGCAGGTTGGGCCAGGAGGGCCTCTTGGAGGTAGTGTGTGTGTCCCACTTTGCTGAGCTATGAGCGTCCCACTTTGCAGCTCAGAAGGTCTGGCTGAGTAGCCCTGGGGCCTCAGATCCCTCCCTGGCCCAGAGGCTGCTGGGAAGGCCCCGAAAGCCAGCAGGCCCGGTCAGTGTTTCATCCTGTTCTTCCCTGCTCCCCCCCCACCCCCCAAGGGCGCTTGGAGATGTCATTTCTCCAGCTCTCTGGGGCGGAGGTCACCCCAGCTCAGCAGATAACACTGAAGGTTGAGCAATGCCTGCCTGCCCGCCAGGGCCAGGGCTGGGGTCAGTGGGCCGGGGGTTATCCTCAGGCAGGCTCGGAGCTCCTGCCTGGGCGGCCTGGGCTGGGAGTGGCAGAGGGGTGGGCCCAGGGAGCTGCCGAAATGGCCTAGGAATGGGGCTGGAGAGGGCAAGGGGCCCCTCGAGCCCACGCAGCCCACTGGTCCGATCCAAGATGGCCTGTTTTCCCATCTGTGTACCAGGAGAAGTATCCTCCTGCCGGGGTGGCAAAGTGAACCTGGGTCCAGGCCCACCCTCGGTACGAAGTGGAGACTTGGTAACAATGGGGGAAGTCCCTTCTGTCTCCTGCACGGCTCTCGGTGGGGTCTGGCTCCACCCCCAGGCTCAGAAATAGGTTTTTTGGTCTCAGGTTGGCAAATAGGTCTTAGGGTGCCCTAACCAGAGCTCTGGAGACTAGTGGGGGACATGAGGCCATGTGACTTTGGGTGTTTTATGCCTCCCCCACGCCGTCCAGGGCTGCTGCTTACCCTGTGTGGGGGGTGGCTTCTTTCTGATGTGCCTCCCAGAGTGGACTTAAAAATGAAGCCTTATGTTTGGGAGTCTGTGGTGTAGACAGTAACACAGTCAATAACTGTAACGGCACCGTCATGGCTGGAGCTTGGAGAAGTGAAGTGACTCGCCCAAAGTCACACAGCGTGGTAGATTCTAGCACACCCCTCCCCCCCCGCCCCCGCCCCACTCCTGGGCCCAGGTCAGGGTCGGGTGGGGCCAGAGAAGACCCAGGTGTGGTCTAAGGGGGCGGGCAGGCCCGATGGGCGGGGCTAGGGGAGGGGCGCAGTCGCCGCGGCAGAGGCCCGGGTGGAGTGCTCGCTTGAACTGCCCCCCAGACCCCC